>JAVHNL010000094.1:0-75000 GCA_031216105.1 Dalbergia cultrata
TTTCTCCCACTTTAACATGGGAGTAGTTTGATCTCTCCTTTGTTGTGCATCTTTTGATTGCAGATGTAGTTGAATCACAAAGAGAATGTATTTTTTCGTGGTTGCTCACACTTCAACAACAGCATCCCGTACTTATAATAGATGATGAATCAACAATCCATATTATTGATGTTTAATTAGGACTTTTGATTGTTCCCAGTCTGTTGTGAATGTGCCATTGAATCTATGTTTTCATGCAAATGGTATTTAGAGATTTTTTTTTTAGAAGAACAAGTTTAGGTCAAGAGATGTTTAATTCGAAAAAAAGAGAAAGATTGATCACAAAAAAAATTCATATAGTTTTTACAAAGTAGTTTGACTTGAACCAATGAGGTCTAGTATAGTTAGTAACTAGTTGGGTTCTTTAAGTATTTAGTCAGGGGTTCAATTCCTGGCGGGTGTATATGAAAAATATTTTATGACCAAAGATAAGGCTCATATATGCGAAAAAAAGTTTGACTTAGTATACATTTTATCTATGAATGGAATTGTTGATGTAAATAGTATATAAGCATATTGTAATTCTACACAAATTTTTCACACAAAAAATCTATACGAATTTTATTTGTAATATTAGATATTTAAGTTTATAAATTATCACTTTGGGGAGCCTTTTATTTAACTATCACCACCAATCTCAAATTGTGTGGATAATTTAAAATAAAAATTATTAAGAGAATTTATTTTTGACAAAACTCAATAATTCCACTTTTTTAAGGAAAAAAAAACGTGTAGAATTCATGTGCAGCAAAAGAATAATGATAATTTTATAACTCTCCCTTGGTAGATTTTAATTTATAGTTATATTATTATTATACTATTTTGATAACTTTTAATCATTATTATCATTGTTTACTTAAAAATTTGGCTATTAGCACATTTGCAATCCTATTCGTATTGATATCCATGTCACGATATTATCATAACTTCATAACTATCTGCTAGTACAAAAAGACATAATACTGATGTAACCATAAAAAAAATGATCAGTGAGAGGCTTTTTTTTCTTATTTGCATTTGGTACGATGATGAATAAAAATTTGTGACGAGTAGCTGAGTACGCCGAACGAGGATGAAGTTTGAATACATACAGTGAAAGACAATAAGGTTACGATACGTTCCTGTGTTTTCACCTAACTAGCTAACGTTTCTACTTCCTTCTCTCTCTCTCTCTCTCTCTCTCACTCACTCTGTCTCTCTCTCTCTCTCTCATTATCTCACCTACTCCCTTTCTTTGATCGATCCCAATCTCACGTAGAGCCCCTAACAATGAGTAACACAACACGATCTTCCTTCTATTTCACTTCTTAGTTCTTACTTCTTCCCAACCTAATAATACGATTCAATTTTCTGAACTCTTTGTATATGTATATATATATATTTATTTTGTTTTGTTTTTGAAAATTTTGATTGATTGGTTATTGCAGCGACTGAAAACCCTTTCAAGAGCATTTTGAAGACGCTTGAGAAGCCAGCTGGTGGTGGTGAATTCGGGAAGTACTATAGCTTGCCAGCTCTCAACGACCCCAGAATCGGTGCGCTTTGATTTTTTTTTATTTTATTTTCCGTTTTCACTGTCTTTCTTGTTGGAAATAATGGTTTCTGACAGAACATGTTGCAACTTTGGAGGAAACAAAACAACTATCACTTGATATTGTTATTATTATTATTGTTGTTGTTGTTGTTGTTTGGATGGCTGTCTTGTTAGATATCAATGTTAAAAAGAAACCTGGATTGAATGCGATGGTTCTCGCTGAAAGGTGTAATGTTGTGATGTCACTGATCATTGATGATTTGATTGGTGACTTAAAATTTGATATGAAGCGGTACGGAATTGATGGAGACATTTTTTGTGTTTGTTATGGCAGATAGACTTCCGTACTCCATCAGGATACTTTTGGAATCTGCAATCCGAAACTGCGATGAGTTTCAAGTTAAGAGTCATGACATTGAAAAAATTATTGATTGGGAGAATACCTCTCCCAAACAGGTGGAAATTCCGTTCAAGCCGGCTAGAGTGCTTTTGCAGGTGAGTGGAGATATATATATTTTTTTATGATGCTCTTGGAATTTGAGTTTTATTTTGTGGTATTCAATGAGCTTTGAATTTCAAATCTCAGGATTTTACTGGGGTGCCTGCTGTTGTTGATCTTGCTTGCATGCGAGATGCAATGAACAAGCTTGGTGGCGATTCTAACAAAATTAACCCCTTGGTAAGAATTATGCCGGTGCACATTAATGGATTTGTGGATTAGGTCTCTAATGATTTTAAAATTGTTTGCCTTCAGGTACCAGTAGATCTTGTCATTGATCACTCAGTTCAGGTTGATGTGGCGAGATCAGAAAATGCAGTGCAGGCAAATATGGAACTTGAATTCCAGAGGAACAAGGAAAGATTTGGCTTCCTCAAATGGGGTTCTAATGCATTCAATAACATGCTTGTTGTTCCTCCTGGATCAGGGATAGTCCACCAGGTCATTGCCTCATCCAGTCACCAACTCACCACTCATATAGATGTCTTGATTCATAATATTTGATCTAATGCTGTAATATTTACTATCTGAACATTTCTATTTTACTATAGGGGAAGAAATACTTTCTTTGTCCTTGATCTAGTTATTCCAGTCTGTCTTCTGAATTAAATTTTGCAATTTCAATTTGTGCAGGTCAATTTAGAATACCTTGGTAGAGTTGTGTTCAACACAAATGGTGTGCTATATCCTGACAGCGTTGTTGGAACTGATTCACACACAACTATGATAGATGGCTTGGGTGTTGCTGGATGGGGAGTTGGTGGAATTGAAGCAGAAGCTGCTATGCTTGGCCAGGTAAAAAAAAAAAAATGTTAACTTGTTACAGAACTCTGAAATTCTTTTAAAATTAGAGACTTGAATTAATTTATTAAATGCGTATCTTTGATAAACATTTTGGTTCTAAGTAGTAAATTACTAACAGTACGTGTGTTATTTTTTATAGTGCATTTGGGCTTATGTAGCTTTGGTCAATTGATGCTTTGGGTGTTGAGTTGTTATTAGAAATATTTATTTGTCTCTCATATTTTTGCAGCCCATGAGCATGGTCCTACCAGGTGTTGTTGGGTTTAAATTAGTAGGGAAACTACGAAATGGTGTGACAGCTACTGATTTGGTGTTGACCGTTACTCAAATGCTGAGAAAACATGGGGTTGTTGGCAAGTTTGTGGAGTTTTATGGTAAATATTTATCCAAATGATGCTATGGTATCTTCTTCCACCTCTGCCTTGCTGATTAATCTTTCCTTAGATAATTGTTTTTTGCCTCCCTTATGCAGGGGAAGGCATGAGTGAACTGTCTTTGGCTGATCGCGCGACAATAGCAAACATGTCTCCTGAGTATGGTGCAACCATGGGCTTCTTTCCTGTGGATCATGTCACTTTGCAATATCTGAAATTGACTGGCAGAAGTGATGAGACTGTAAGTTAACACTTATGTCATGCTACTTAATGTTGTCTACATTTGCTTACATGTCTTTCTTGCAGGTTTCCATGATAGAATCCTATTTGAGAGCTAATAAGATGTTTGTGGACTACCGTGAGGTATACAATGCGTGCAATGTTTTGGGATAGCTATATCTAAGCTGTCTGAAAGGACCTGGTTTGACTGAAAATTTTCTTTTGTGCAGCCCCAAGTGGAAAGAGCATACTCATCGTATTTGGAGCTCAATCTTGAGGATGTAGAACCATGTGTCTCAGGTCCAAAGAGGTATGCATAATCATGTTTCCACTTAAAATAAAGGGTAAAATACTCTTGTTTCCATGTATTTTTCACTCAATCTACATGTCTCTGCTCTATTTAGAAAACCTACATAATACTCCCTTGCTTCTTAAAACACACATACACACTACCACTAATTCCAAAATGCTATCAGGCAAGCAGGTTTGTTGAACATGCCATTCCTACCCTTGTTCAGTCATATATATTGAGAAAAGGCAAGAGCACATTCATTTAGCATAGCTGAATTGATGATTAAATTTGACCACAAGTCCATGAGATTCTAAGTTAACAAATCTGTTAGATCTGACATTGTTTTGGGGTCATTTTGTGGTGTTTTTTGGTATAAGAATACAATGGAGTTGTGTGTAGGATTTCATAGTGGATGGAAGGGCTGTATAGTAAGTGCAAATTAATAGCAAAGGGGAAGTGATCTACTCCAAAAACAAATTTACATTTTCACATTTTTTTTTTCCATGGTGTAACCATGACTTTAAATCTTTTCAGACCTCATGATCGCGTCACTTTGAAAGAAATGAAGGTAGATTGGCATGCCTGCCTCAACAACAAAGTTGGGTTTAAGGTATGAACTGTATGAACCACACATATAACTTTTTATGTCTAGATATATAAAGTAGCATAGCCTATCCATTGCATCTATGACATCTAAATTTTCATATAACCTTCAGTTTTCATATATGATTTTTCAATAGGCATTTTACTCTTAGCAACACCTCTCTCGCTCTCCCTTCCCTACACACACACACACACACACACACACTATAACGCACTAGTTCCTGCATCTTCTGTATTTATACACTTATTCTCTACTTTTTGATCTGGTGAAATAAGTGGTCAAAGGTGCAGCTGCCAAGGTAAGATGCTAGAAGGGTCAGCACACCATGCTGGTTGAGGTGCTGCCCTGTAGTGAGGGGCATGAAACCTTAAGTGCATCTAAGTGGTTTGAGCGAGTTGTGCCTTAAGTGCCTTATTGATAATTTTTTAAAGGAAAAAACAGAAGCCCAGCTATCAACTTCCTAACATTGAAAATTAATGCAAAAGATTCAAATATTTATTATGTATTCTTTTTTCTAATGTTAACACCCTTTTTGACTTGAGTGATTTGTGCACTTTTTGGTGTCTCTTTCCAAAAGGCATTGAAAACATCATAACACCTAAGGGCACTGTCCCCCTATGAATATGTTGGCTGATATTTCGAATTAACATTCTGCAGACTCTTTGCTTATTACCTCATTAAAATCTTTAATGTTCTGAGAAGTCTAACAGCGCAATGTTCAATATACCTATCCTTGCTATGTGCTTTTGATTTTTTTTTTTTTTGCCTTATTTCAGCCTTAATATTTTTTGTCTTTTGACCTGTATAATATTGCAATGTTACAGGGTTTTGCTGTACCAAAAGAATCACAGAATAAGGTTGCAGAGTTCACATTCCATGGGACACCGGCACATCTTAGGCATGGGGATGTTGTTATAGCTGCTATCACCAGCTGTACAAATACCTCAAATCCTAGCGTAATGCTTGGAGCGGCATTGGTTGCAAAGAAAGCATGTGAATTGGGATTGGAGGTTAGTAGATGTCTCTGCCTTTGGTACCTATGTCATTGGCTCATTATAACTCATGACTTAGCTCGATAATGATAGGCTTATACTACTATATCCAAAAGTCCAACCTGTAGATTTTCTCCTTGATATAAGGTTGGGCTACAGGATGGAGAAGAATGATCAAAATTTTACTTTTACTGTCTGAATGATTTTGTACCTTTCAAACATCATTGAATGCAACGAGCTTGCTTCTCTTTCCCCCAAACAAATAAATATTAAGAAGAAAAAGTGTGTGTCCGTTGTTCTGGCTATTGTAGGACTTGTTACATCCTCATATTGGTTTCCCCGTTCTGAATAATGTTGGAAGCTACATGAGCAATTGTCTTAGGCTTGTTTTTGTTTTTAAGAGTATTAGTTGGAGATATGATTTTTAGAAGACATGAAGGAGTTTCATTCACTTCCTTTTTTATCCTTCTTTTTCCTATAATTTGTTGTTTTACTAATTGATTGCCATTGGCTCAATATATGTTATCGACTACTAGGTCAAGCCATGGATTAAAACAAGTCTTGCTCCGGGTTCTGGTGTTGTAACTAAGTATTTGCAGAGGAGGTATCTTTAGAATATAGTGAAGTATATTAACCATAACACATTGGCAATAGCTTTCACCCTGATGTGGCGGAAATATGCTCATTACTATATTCTCCTGCAGTGGTTTGCAGAAGTATTTGAATCAGCTAGGTTTTCATATAGTTGGGTATGGATGCACCACATGCATTGGTAATTCAGGGGATATTGATGAAGCTGTTGCATCTGCAATTACTGAAAATGGTACTTACCATTTTGTAAGTGGGTATTTTCTTTGCTTCACTTATCTGTGGTTACCTAAACAATGGTTTTCTGAATATTCCAGATATAGTAGCTGCGGCTGTCTTGTCAGGAAATAGGAATTTCGAGGGCCGAGTTCATCCATTAACAAGGGCTAATTATCTTGCTTCTCCTCCTCTTGTTGTTGCCTATGCCCTTGCTGGCACAGTATGTGTTTTGCAAATTGAGTCCAAGCTTGCATTTAATTCAAAACTAGGTCTCACTTTCTAGGTTGGACTTTCTAATTTGGACACTACTCTACAGGTGGACATTGACTTTGAAACTGAACCAATTGGGATAGGAAAGGATGGAAAAAAGATCTTCTTCAGGGATATTTGGCCATCCAGTGAAGAAATAGCAAATGTAAGCAGCCCATCATGTTTAACTACTGCTTTTCCATATTTGCACAAATTCATTATGAGCAGATTGTTCTTATTTGTCCAATTTTCAGGTTGTACAATCAAGCGTGCTGCCTGATATGTTTAAGGAAACATACAATGCAATCACCAAAGGCAATCCCATGTGGAATAATTTATCTGTTCCCTCTGGCACTCTTTATGCCTGGGACCCTGCATCAACATATATTCACGAGCCACCCTATTTCAAAGGCATGAGCATGTCTCCCCCTGGTGCACATGGAGTGAAAAATGCTTATTGTTTGCTAAACTTTGGGGACAGTATTACAACTGACCACATCTCTCCTGCTGGTAGCATACATAAGGACAGTCCTGCAGCCAGATACCTTTTGGAACGTGGGGTTGATAGACGAGACTTCAACTCCTATGGAAGTCGTCGTGGCAATGATGAGGTGATGGCAAGAGGAACTTTTGCCAATATTCGCCTTGTCAACAAATTCTTGAATGGGGAAGTTGGACCTAAAACAATTCATATTCCTTCTGGGGAGAAGTTATCAGTCTTTGATGCCGCAATGGTAAGTTTTCTGATCTATACAATACTAAGGTGTACTAGCCAATGGTTTTTACGTCTAATAAAATCTCCTTCACCCTAAGAATAATGATGTTATGTGACATCACAGTTCATTTGTGTGTTAGATTTGTTTTTCTGGTTGGACAAGATTCTTGAGAAACTGACCGAGTCTTGTAAAATATATGGGTACTGCATCTTACACTGAACGGTATTGAAGGATCAAACTAGCAAAAAATAAGAGAGAGAGAGAGATATAAATTCAATTTGGCCCTAGACAGGAAGTAATGGCGAAAGAAATGCACATAAATGATCCCATATCCTTTTTCCCCCCGGATTTCTGTAGCTAACCCAAAAGTTTTTTGCTTGGCTTCTTGTTAATCTTGTTTGTCAATTTGTCACTCATATCTACTCCAATGGAGAAAGTTTAACACTAGTTGTTGTTGGCTGCTTCCCTTTACTTTTTGCACATTTCTTTTAATTAAAAAAAATGTCTTTGTTAGGTCTAGTAATAATTGTAAGGGTTTTCTAACTAATTGTGAGGGTTTTGTAACTAACTCTGCCACCTAGGCAGAGAGAGAATAATTAAGTTAGTTAGGGAAGAGCTTATATAAGCAAGGAGAGGGATATTGAGGAGGGTATCTGGAAATTGGAATTGGGCTTGGGAGAGTTTCAGAGTCTCTTTACCACTCTGAGTTATTTTACATTTCTGTTTTGTTCTCAATACACATTATATTCACTCAGATATGGCTTGGTACCTATCAAATGGTATTAGAGCTCCCGATCTTGGGAGCCCTGTGCCAAGACCCATGCCAACTGCTGCCGCCGCCGTGGAATCAGAGACGAAGATGAAGTAGATGCGAAGGATGGAGCACAATCTGAAGCAAATTCAAAATCTCATCAGAGGCAGGTACCACCGGCGACGTCATCTACCTGTATGGGAGGGCGATGAAGATTGGTGGTGGAGGAGAAGAAGGAGATCCTCCATGGCTGATTGGCCTCCCAATATTCGTGAGTTTTTTACAATCATGCAAAATGAAACGGGGGGAGAGGATACAGATGTTGAAGTAGAGCTCGCTCACCATTTCTCACGCTCTAATTTGGTCGCGACAGAAGAAACAGAGGCAGATGCACCTGAATCTGAAAAAGAAATGGAGCTGGAGCCAGCAAACGAAGAGGAACAGCTGCAAGAGGTCACACCGATGACAGATTTCACAATGACAACCATTGCAAAGAACGAAGGGGAGATCGAATCAATGGATGAAGCTCTGGGAGTGACACTAGCTTCGAAGGAAGACGCTCAGGCCGGAGAAGACGTGCAAGGGAGTTCCGCATGTGAGCAGCAGAAGGGAGACGATTGCAAGGCCACTGAAGAGCCACCAGTGCCGCCGGAGATGGCGGCAAGACAAACTCAGATAGGCGGCGACAGGGGTGAGATAAAGGGAGAGGAGCTGGAGACTGTGGGAGAGCTCCGAGACTCGAGAATACTAATATGGCCCAAGCAGCTTCTGGAACCACCGGACCTAGACTTGCATGTGGTGGCAACCGGTGAACCACCTCTGACGGCGAGCCAAGATGATGCTTCGAGATCTTCTAATGACAGGAGCTGCCCTCAAAGGGCCGAGAAGGAAGTAACGGTTGCAAGAACACTTCAGAAGGTGGGTCAAACATTTAGTGAATTGGGCCTGAACCATTTGGGCTGGGTGCAGTATGGGACTTTAGAAAATGAAAACCAGGTTACAAATCTAGCTTACAAAGCCCAAAAATGTGAGCCTCTTATTTATGATTTGGGCCTATCATCAAAGGAAGTATTTGGGATAAATTGTTCTTCAGATCAGAAAATGCAAGGTATTAACAATCCATTTCTTGAAAATTCAGGCCCAGTTTGTTCATAATTAGTTTTGGATATTGATGTAGGGGAGTTAGCTATGAAGTTAGAATTAGCTATGAAGCTAACAAGCCACGCCCAAAAGGGAATATGTGAAAATAATATGGGCAGAGGGAATAATGTGCATCAAATTTGGTTCCTAATCCAAATGGCCCCAGCCCAATTCGATGCAGAAGTTCTAGGGAGACCCACATTAGAGTCTGAATTGGGTGTTAAAAAAGGAACCTACAATACGTGCCCCAAGGGGTACAAGCCACACCAACAGCCAAGTTCTGACAAGCAAATGGTATTATTTATTGAGATTGATGCTCCAGCATTTCGTGGTCCTATGTATGATGATGATGGTTACAACAATGTAGAAGCTTCAAGGGCTGGCTACTGTCAATTAGAACAAATTGAGTCTTATGCCTTCAATGGTAAGAAGATGGGACAAATTCCCATAAACATATAGCATACAGATCGGGTGGCGATGGAGTACAGTGAGGAAGCTGCAGAGGTTTCAAGGATGGAGGCCAAGCTTCCATCGCTAGAAAGGCGAGATCCCGAAGTCAAGCCGGGCATGACGGCGGAAGCAAGGCCGGAGACGGCGGCTAGATGATCTATCACTGGCGGCGACATGAGTGAGAAGAAGGGAAAGGAGCACACGACAGCAAGGGAGTTGTGGGTTTCGAGATTGTCAACTCAACTCCCACTGCCGAAACCGCTTGATCAGGACGCGGGTGTGGTGACCGGCGTCGAGCCGACGGCGAGGGTGGACACGGTGGCCGACGTGCTATCTTCGACGGCAAACCAAGAGGAAGCGCACGCTCAGTTGCGCCAAGCCATGGTTCGCGTGAAAGGGGAAAGAGGGAAGGAAGGCATTGCTGTGGGTAGACCTTTCCAAAAATTGGGTGAAAGACTAGACTTAATGGGCCAGGCCCAATCCATCAAAGAGAAGGAGTTCTCTAAGTGGCTGCTGGCCCAGATGAAGCAGGATCTTGAGGAAATGAAGGCTGAAAAGAAAAACGTGGATGAGATGGCAATTCAAAGGTTGGTTCATTTACTTGATCCAATGGGGCAAGCCCAAATATGCGAAGTAAGGTCTGCTACACTTAAAAGGGCCGTGGAAAATACTCAAAAGGGCCCTATTTTATATGCTGAGAGTATTGGATTTTCATTATTCAAGGAGCCATTTGAATGTTTTATCCGCTCCTTTCATTATGAGTATGATTTGGGCCTGTTATTCAAAAGGGTAGCACACGACCCAATTACATGGGGATCTGAAAAAAGAGACAAACCCAGCTTGTGGGAGCATGTGCTGAACCTCTCTAATGCGTGGCAAAATGATATTCAAGAGGACAACCTTGGAGGGGGAAATTGGGGCGACGAAGACTTTTATCCTGAGATGATAGAGGCAACCAAACTTCTTCATCGGGAGGAACTCTTAGTTAATGATGAAAGTGGAAATGTTCCCGAATCAGCTACATTAGTGGGATGCAGAGGCATTGTTGGAGGTGATGAATCAAGCCAGGCGTAGTCAAAGGCAGATGGATGCATTATTCAAGGGCTAAGTGGCAGTGATGGTGACCAGAAAATTCATATATATGATTCTTGGGACCCTGGAAGACTTTACAACAATGCAAGCTCACTTTCTTTCTTTCTCAAGATATGAGACCCAGGAGGAAGTCTTTTATTTTTCAGCACTATTGTTTTCCTTTATGTACATCACCTTGAGGACAAGGTCATTTTTTTAGGGGGGGAGTATTGTTAGGTCTAGTAATAATTGTAAGGGTTTTCTAACTAATTGTGAGGGTTTTGTAACTAACTCTGCCACCTAGGCAGGGAGAGAATAATCAAGTTAGTTAGGGAAGAGTTTATATAAGCAAGGAGAGGGATATTGAGGAGGGTATATGGAAATTGGAATTGGGCTTGGGAGAGTTTCAAAGTCTCTTTACCACTCTGAGTTATTTTACATTTCTGTTTTGTTCTCAATACACATTATATTCACTCAGATATGGCTTGGTACCTATCAGTCTTTTTCCTTAAATTCTCAAAAAATGGGCCCTTAGAATACAGTGCAAAAGAAAGTAATGCTTCTATTTGTTGTTAACACTTCTTTATTGTCAGAAATACAAGAGCGAGGGGCATGATATGATTATTTTAGCTGGTGCTGAGTATGGAAGTGGAAGTTCCCGTGATTGGGCTGCAAAGGGGCCAATGCTACTGGTACTTCTTCCATTCTTCTCTGAACAATTTATTCGTGTGTTTTCTGTTGGTTTATGTAATGTTGTCTTCATTCATCAGGGCGTGAAAGCTGTCATTGCAAAAAGCTTTGAAAGGATTCACCGAAGTAATTTGGTGGGAATGGGAATTATCCCTCTATGTTTCAAGCCCGGGGAGGATGCTGACAATCTTGGATTGACTGGTCATGAACGTTTTACCATTGATCTTCCGAGCAGTGTGAACGAAATACGACCAGGTCAAGATGTCACAGTGGTGGCAGATAATGGGAAGGAGTTTGTAACTACCCTGAGATTTGATACGGAGGTAATGTTTTGGTCTTTCATCTTTGTTGGTGATAGTATTCTGCTTATTTTGCTATACTCATCTTTCTCCTTTGTCTTGCTGATGTTTTGGTTTTCTTCATTGCAGGTTGAACTTGCTTACTTCAATCATGGAGGCATCTTGCAATATGTGATCAGAAACTTGATCAATGCTACACATTGAATATGGTTAAAAAAAAAATGTCTGCTGATCAAGTTGCTAGTGCACACTCACGCTGATTTTTAACTTTGTCTAAGTAATCTTGGACGGGTCCACAAAGGTCCTTTCAACATGGTTGAAAATCCATGCTATTTAGAGGTTGTGTTAATAAACCAATGAACATGATGGCTACAATGAAGTGTTGTAATGATCGTTGTTTGCTATAGAAATGTCATCCAGAACTTTCAGTTCTTCTATTTGTCAATGAGGATGAAGTCTTTGACTCTTTGTTCCTTGTTTTAAGGATTTTTTGGCGAATATTTGCCTTCAAGTTGAGTTGAGATACAGTGTTCTGTTCTAGTACTGCCACCTTACCCTTTGACCTGCTGCATTTGGATAAGAGAATGATAAACCTTGCGTGTGCTGGGGGCAAGCAAATTTTTCTTAATTGTTGTATACCATTTAATGTGTATCTCATAAGATATAATACTCCCTCCATTCTTGAATAATTGTCCATTTTAAAATTTACTTTATGTAAAAATAATTGTTTATCTAAAAAATTTAAGTAGTAATTATTTATTTTCAATAATATTATTATTATTAATATTGACTCATTAGTAAAGAATCAAAAAGAAAGCCAGAGTATTTAATAGAATTAGTGACAATTTAATAAATTATTCATAATTTTTATTAATATTTAAATTTTATCAATCATTTTTTTTTAATTCTAGTGGGTATTTAAAATTGGATAACTATTCAAGAATTGAGAAAGTATTAAAAACCTAGTGCACGGTGTAAATTCAATGTCACAAAATCAGAGAATTTTCGTACTTCAAATACATCATAACAACAGTTTTCTAATTATACCATGCATTCATCCAAAATTAGTGTGGATGGGGGTTTTAAGCTTTGAGCAATTACTGTTCTTAATCACTTGTTATTACTTTCAATGTAAGAAGAATAAAGTTTTCCGTAAGATATTGGTTACAAAATTGAATATTACTCCCTCTCTCTTTAAATAATTGTCTAGTTATAAATATTTATTGAAATTAAAAAAATTAGTAAAATATTAATATTAGTATAAAAATTGGGAATAATATATTAAATTGTCATTATTTTTTTTCAACACTCTAATTTTCTCTTTCCTCCTTCATTATAAGTCAATAATATTTTATAAGAATATTATTAATAAAAAATAATTAATACTATCCAACCTTTTAAAATAAATAATTATTTCTAAATAAAATAAATTTTTAAAATGAATAATTATCCAAACAAAAAGCAACGAATTGTAAAGCAGTAGTACTAATTTACTACTACAACACCCTTTGTGAGAAAGTCTCATGTTTTGAAAGCAAATTCTAATGTTTCAAGAGCGAAATTTTCTCCTGCTCTATTTTATTCAGAGCATAGCACATCAGTGTGGTAGATCAATTATAGTTTCTTAATTTTAATTATCACCATACCCATTTGTCAAGCTCACAAAGGATCAGAGTAAGACAATATTGTCTCAGCATACAAGAATTTCACACCCTTTTGAGGTACCACGATGCCTTGGAATAAGCTTCATATTCTGCAACGCATTCAAAAACAATAACAGAATTGCCGCATAAAATCAAGCATCAGAGTACTACGTATTTATTTGCCTCGGGAAACCATTTTCAGCCTTATTCGTAATCAATCCAAGGGGGAAATTACCATTTACCACCATCAAGACAGAAGATTTTCAAACGGTTTGATCATCACTGTTTTATAGGTTGGTAGCACGCAAGAATGTAGAGAAGGCAACTCATAAAGGGGATGCTAACAACACATGCATAGCTGTAAGAACGATTACTACTTAAATGAGTTCAGAGGAAAAAGCTGGTAAACTGGTCCCATGTATGTTTCATGCGTTTTCTTCAAGCTCTCTTGCACATTGACATGTATATAATTTTTTTTTATTATATTTGTACTAATGTAAATGAAAAAGGTAAGGGGAAAAAAATCAGCTAGCTAAGAATACAGTAGAACATCCAAAATTACAGAATATCGCATTATGCTGTAAGCATTTCCTTCAAGGCCTGAAAGTATTGTCACACAACGATTTAGCCGAGACTTTAAAGTAGTACATTATTGGCATGACGAACTCTGAGAAGCCTGAGAAATAAGTCAGTCAAAGATTCCAAGTCAGACGTGAAGCAAAAACTAGCATATTAAGCTAAAAGCAATAGCACAGAATCATGCTGTGCAAGACAAACCACTAAATTGTAAATACAGAGCACTGCAACCAGTGTAGAATGTGAAGAACAGATATCAGTTTTTCAGTTTAGAAATCTCTTGAACAGGTCACAGAAGGTTCTAAATTAACTCTCCACTATATGTTTTGGCACTACACCTATGTTCCTAAGTTACATTTAACATTCAATCCAACAACTTAGGGAACACAAACCATAAAGTTGAGAAGATCTTTCACTTTTGGTAACTTTTTTATATAAAACTGCATGCAATGCAAGCAATCTATATCAGTTCAATCTAAGTTAACAGAAATGGAAACTATTGCCACATGAATGTAATATATTATTTTGACAATACAAGAAAGGGTAGTTAAGTACCTATAATAATGTATATTCAAACTTTGTATTCACCGACACGCATCCATTTGGTACTTGACCACTTATTACCCTTAATCACTGGGCATCCGCCTGAAAAATTATCAAGAAAATCGTTAATATATCTCCTCTTTTTGTGAAATCTTTTTGACACATCAAGCAGCACAATCATAATAAATAATAAGAGAACTAACCATGCAGACTCGATGGATCTAAAGTTGCATCTGGCCTCATGCTCCAGAAAAGTAAAGCATCACCCCTCTTTGGCTTAATTGAAAGTCCTTTTTTTCCGCATTCAGAAAGCTCATTCCACCATGGCACAGAGCTGAAGTTCCCCTTGGCAGCTGGGAACACTGTCTCACCCCCTTCTTCAACATCTGTACTGTATCATCAAAATATAAAAGGAACACAGCTTGAACGCCGGTCCTCATATCAAAGAGAAATGGAAGTTAACCAACTAAGAAGAGAGCACTCGATGCCACTTACAGGTACATAAGTACTGTTGCTATGCGCTGACCCCCATTCTTAGTGTTAAACTCATCCTGAAAGTAGTCATAGTGAGGCTCATACTTCTGTCCGACTTCATAGTGTAGAACTTGAAGTCCTTCACCGTGCTCTGTATGTTGCAAGACATAGCACAAGTAATGCATTGTGAATTATATAATGAAAAGTAAGCTACTTCCTTTAGATCATAGACCAGAAAGCCAGATAGCAAAGGAAACTAAGAATATCCTATCTTGTTTGCTAGATGGAAAATCAGTTTCCAATATCAAAGGGGAAGTAGATATAAAGATTTGAACTAGACTGAACTAGCTCCTCAGAAAATGTGTGAAATGGCCAGAGCAATATAATGAAGTTGCAGTAGCCAGTCATTTCCAAGAAACAAAAATCAAGGGTAAACATGTTAAAAAGGCATCATCTAAAGTTGAAAGCTGGAATTCAAGCATATTGAAATTAGAAAGCAGATTATAGCCCTCAGTACAATTCTAGAACTGCCCTTAGTACATTTCTAGAACTAATATTGCTATTTCATTAAAAAATTAATATGGATGCCCCAATTGATGTCCCAAAGAATTCTTTTGAATTATATGATTTCTCTTTCCTTTCACAAACAAAATAGAAAGAAGAAAGGCATAAAGTACTTACCTACTGGTATAAAAGTAAAGTCAGCAATTCTTTTCTCAATATTCCTCACGATCTTATCACGCCCTCTGGCCAGAAAAGTCCCAGAGCTTGTTCGTACCCTAAATGTAAGGCTTGTCATCAGGGAAGTAAGAAGCAGCAAGGGCAGTCTCAGAAGACATTATATCAAAGTATACCGCCTAGAGAAAGATTCATAGGACAGGAAATAATCTAACCTGCTGTCTCTACTCTTTCCAGTTTCACTATCAACAACTGTTGACTTGTGCATATTTGGCTTGGCAATATTGATTAGATAATCGCATTCCTCTTCAGTCTGCCCACATTAATCAGCTAAACTTTAATAATTGGAAAGTGGAGACATTACAATCCACCATACTAATGCTCCAGGAGAGCATGAACCTTAACCAAGAATTAAACACAATATCATCTCATCATGTTAAAGTCACATTCAAACTGTGAAATACACCATTTGAATGTCTTGTCAAGCCCTAGCACCCTATTTTCTGCAATTTAAGGCAAGTCACAATAGAAAGGGTATGCGATTTCCACGTTAGGATGATGTTTGAAGAGAAACAACCGATTAATTGACAATTGCTTGGCATCACAGAAATGATGTCGGCAATATCAAATCTTGATCCCTCGCATAACATTAAAAGCTAGCAAAGCAAAATTTCGACCCATGAAAGCAAAGAATAAGTGAAACAAGAACATCCCAATCCCAAGAAATTCCGGTTTATTTCTGTTACACTCCATGATCTCTCTCAATTAGAGTCAAGATTGAAATCAGGAAGCAATTATTTTGACAACAAAAAATAACAATAAAATTTCTATAAAGAAAGAAGAAAAGGGGGGGAACTGACGAGGAAATTATGATAAACGAAAGCTCTGGGCTCCCAGGAAACAACTTCAACCCACTGCTCTGCTGCATTGTGGTGGTCGTTGGGATCGCGAGTGTTGTGGGCGATGGAGGTGAGATCGTTGGGCTTGGGGAAATGGGAGCGCGAGGAGGAGGAGGAGGAGGAGCTGGGGATGGAGAGGAGGCCGAGGACGAGGAGGATGAGAACGACGAAGGTGAACGCCAGAAGCAAGGTGAGGATGAGCTTAGAGGATGACGGCGACTTCCGACCCTGCTGTAACCGAGAGTACTTGGCCTTCACCATTCTTCAATTCAATTCAATTCAATTCAATCCAATCCAATGGATTGAATGTGGTGATGGCCAGATAGATATCAAGATCGGAGCTATACTGTGTCTGTGTAGACACTGGACAGAGAGAGAGAGAGAGAGAGATGCAAGATCTGAAATCGAACGAATCTCTCTCAGACAAGAAAGAAAGAAAGAAAGAAAGAGAGAACGAAAGAAGACCTTCGGTGGCTAGCTCTGGCACTTTCTTTTTTTTTTTTTTTCTTTTTCTTTTTTGTTTACTGTTTCTCCGCGCCTGTGACTTGTTACAATATAACAACTCTCTCTCTCTCTCTCTCTCTGTGTGGAAGGGATGGGGCTTTGGAGTTTGGAGTGTTTCCACGCTTCTGAGTCGGCTCTTTACTTCCATCCTGCTCCCCTATTCGTGGAAAAGGTCATGATATTTGTAAAATAAAATAAAAATGGGTGTTGCTGACTATTTCCTAAAACACTGCTTAGAGTTTTTAAATGGTAAATTTTTATTAGAAATGTGTGTTTTTTTTTTCAAGTTTTAAGGTGTATGATCGTCACTAAATTTTTATATTTATTTTATTGAAAACCGTAATCAATGCCCTTAAAATAAACTCATAAAAAATCATAACATTTTTATATTTTTCACTTTGTCACTATTTAATGTGATAAACGAGTAAGGTGAGTAAGGACCATCATCACATTTAATAAAAAAATTGAAGTATAAGAAAGTTATAATTTTCTGTTGTACAAGTATTATTGTTCTTCCAGGAAATTTGGGGACATTGCACTTCTTTTTGTTATGAATTATGTTATTTGAACTCATTATATATGAAATATTGTGTCGACTCACAACACATCTACTATTGGATGGTGTTTGGATCTCGTTCCAATGGAGTTCACATTTCATCCAATGATAGATAAAATGTGAGTCAGCATAATATCCCACACAATATAAATACAAATAATATTTTTCTTTTGTTATTATTTATTTTTTAATTATTGTTTACATCTTGTTAAAGTGTTTGAGATTTCAAAAGGACATAATTCTCTCTATATTGATTTTTTTCGTTTTCATATTTAAGACTTGAACCCAAGAATACTGGTTAAAAAGAGGAAGTATATCTTATCCCAAGTATTGATCCCAATTTATTGCCAATCAGGGTTGGTTCACTAAGTTTATGTTCAATTTATGATAGTTATAAGACCTAGTTTGGAATATTAGTATGCTTTATTAATGGTCATATTTCACTGTAAGCCTTTACATGAAATAAGAAATATACACATGTACCCGAAAAAAAATATATATACTATCCTTAAAATGAGAAGAGTTCCACTCACCCTAAACTTTTTCTAAAGTAACCAAAATCGGAGTAAACAGTGGTATTGCGCGATTGCTAATTATGTTGTATTTCACCAAGTTAATTCACACTTCAAAATATTCCCTCAAAATAAAAATTTACACTTCAAACATTGACATTCAATCTTATCTTACAATTTCATTCTATAAAGAGGATTTTGACTTAGAGTAATGTCATTTGTATATATAATTTGTGAGATATTATATTTACACATCTTCATCCACTATTAGATAGGATGTGAACTACACTCAATCTCGGTTACACTCCATCCAATAATAAATAAGAGTGTTAACACGACCCGACCTGAGCACATGATTGGCACGTGAGAAGTCTCATTCTTATGTAAGCCTTGTGACCTGGATTTGTATATATGCATAATATATTACAAAATAATTTAAATTATAAAATTTTTTCTACATACAGATCACATGCCTTTAAAACATATAGCAATGGTTTTCCAAACCGCAATCTCATATTCTATTTTCTAAAGTTTGAATTCATGGTGTTAACAAGTATAAAGAAAGCCTATCATATACAAAGCCTTTCTAAATGGTAAAGTCATATAGTACAGTCCAACATAATATTATATATGTAAAACATAAATCATGTATTATGGTCAAAGATCCTACCTACATCTATAGGTACTGAAGCACTCTAGAACAAAACAATAAGCAGTTCACCTAAGTGAAGCTCACCATTGGAACTCTAGCGCTGCTGAGACAATCGTGGTTGGAAAAGACTTACAGCCACTTCTGTATCTGTAAAGGAAAATAAAGCAGAAAGAGGGGTGAGTTTTATAGAAAAACTCAGTGAGTGACTTATCATCTGAAACCCTCTTTCATGGGGCACTAAAGAAATAATGCATAAGGACCATAATAACATTATTAATGTTCACAGGTCTCACATAATCAAGTATACATGCATATGTATATACAAGTCATCATTTTTCAATTTCAAATAATTTGCGCAACTCACTTTCATACCTGAAATCATATAAGCTCATAGTATAGTAGCTCCTAAGAAACAGTAATCTCTGCTCTGTTACGCATAATGTTTGTGACGTAACAAAACTCTGGACACAAACCTTTAATCACATCTAGGCGTTACATATTGCCGTCCCCAATGTGATAATAAATTCTTTGTTATCTCTGAGCTTGAGTTACTTAGTACCAAGGTTAAGGGATTAATGTTGTTAACACATAGCCCGTCTCTCTATAGTTATCTTCTAAACTAACTAAATAAATCCATTTAAAACTGGAAACCTTTAAGTCTTTTTAATTATCTGAAAGCTCTGAATCTATCTGATTTTAACAGTCGGACCTTAGCATAACTATAGCTATGAAATCACGCCCAAGGGATCACCCTTTGTAGACACTGTGATTTCAAAAGCTCACAAATTATGTAGCCGTCAATTGTCCTAAATCTCATTAATATTCATGCTCTAAAATCTTTTAATTAATCATCTAAAACACAATTCAATTATCAAGTTTTTTATAAATTGGAAAACTAAATATCATATTTTGAAATTACAGGGTTTAAAACTATATTTCCAATCTTTTTCTCTAAACGTCATTATAAAACTATATTATATACATAAACCAGTTTCAGAATCCATTCAAACAGTCATAAAAGTCTCTAACAGTTACATATATCATTAATTCTATATAAAATCAGTATAATAAATATGGTCCCGTGAGTTTTCTCAAAAACAAGTTTCATGCTCTAAAATCAGGAGTTTTAAAACATATAAACGAACAGTAACTTCAAATCCTTATACAGTAATCTCTAAAAGCAAATAATAAGTTGTGTTTTTCATGAAAATAAAATCTAATGCACAACATAGAGATCACAAATACAAACCCATTCACCTAGAGGGGTAGGATGCACAGGGATAACACCAACAAGACTTTTGAAAGCATAAATGACAAGAATATCTAACATAAAGGCAATAAAACTTTAAATCAACTTCTAAAACCTCTAGGTATCTCAAATCCACAGCTATCATAATAGAAGATCTTCCCCTCTTAAACCTTATGAAGCACCATTAAGAATCTCCCTAAAACAAGAAGGAAATGGAGAAAAGAGAGCAAAATCAAGTGGATAATATACCTTAAAGCCTTAGGAGTGAAAGATTGAAGTTAAAATTGAGACAAATAGAAGAAAATGGAGTTTGTAGGATGAAAAGAGATTGAGGGACAAAGTTTCTAATGTTTGGGGGTGGAGGGGTCCTTTTTATTTTTTTTGTATAAACCCCTAAAAATGGGGTTTTTTTTTATTATCTAATTTATGATCGTTGCAGCACTCACCAGACAGTATAAAATTATCCCCTGCACAGCCTTATTATTCCCCTGAATGGTTTTTGACTGTTGCAGCACTGTCCAAAATGGTTTTTCTCTCAACTGTGGACTATAATTCAACTACTAGTATGTGTTGGGCTGGGTTATCTTAGTACTCACTTATTCACATTTCTTAATTTTAAGTTAATGTTCTTTAAAACATAAATGTAAATAAAGAAATACCTATATTTGGATTCAATTAAAATATCAGAAAAATTAAAATCCCAACAAATCAAAATCCAAATTTTGGGTTTTAGTTCATATTTGGAAATTTTTATGATTTTATAAATTTATAGGCTAAAAAGGAGGGGTCCTTTTTATTTTTTTTGGTATAAACCCTAAAAATGGGTTTTTTTTATTATCTAATTTATGATCGTTGCAGCACTCACCAGACAGTATAAAATTATCCCCTGCACAACCTTATTATTCCCCTGAATGGTTTTTGACTACTGCAGCACTGTGCAAAATGGTTTTTCTCTCAACTGTGGACTATAATTCAACTACTGGTATGTGTTAGGCTGGGTTATCTTAGTACTCACTTATTCACATTTCTTAATTTTAAGTTAATATTTTTTAAAACATAAATGTAAATAAAGAAATACCTATATTTGGATTCAATTAAAATATCAGAAAAATTAAAATCCCAACAAATCAAAATCCAAATTTTGGGTTTTAGTTCATATTCGGAAATTTTTATGATTTTATAAATTTGTAGGCTAAAAAGAAATGTTTAAATGTTTCATAAAATTCGTTAAAAATTAACTCTTTAACTTATTTTTCTCTAGGGAATAACCGAGACTTTTAGTCCCAAGAATATGGTTCTATTCTATAACCCTCCAAGGATATGTAGGGTCCAGACTTAGTAAAATTTAAGACTTAGAATGACAGATAAGAATTTTCTAGCTTTTTAATTTAAAAGTTAAGGTATTACAAGTGTGCTGAAGATATGTTCCATAAATTATATACAAATGATATTATTCTTTGATAAATTGGTTCTAGAGACAGGCAAGTTGAGTTCATAAATTGAGAATAATAAATTACACCCATTAATAAGAAGCTCAAATTATAATGATTAAAATAGTAACATTTTGCATGCCAAAAAAAAAAATAGTAACAATTTTTTTTTAGCAAAATATGTATTTTTATACTATGATCTGGTAATCAAAATTTAATTGAATATTAAATGAAAAAACAATCGCAAATTTAACAAGAAGCACAGTTACTGAATGACAATGACGGATGCGATGAAACCTTTTATTTTTATCTTTTTGTCACGTATAGTTCTTTCAAATCATGTGTCAAGATTAATTCAAGGTTGTTGAATTAACATCAGCAAGTGAAACTGCAGTCTCTACGAATTTAGCATAAATTAGCAACTGCGGTTGTTATCAATCCAGCACAAAATTAGCTGGCAGAGGATGAAATGGACAGATTCAAGTCAAAATATTCTTAGACTAATGGGGTGTATGTATGTTAGTCTACGAATCTACGAATTGCTTGGATCCGGCTATCATAGATAACTTCCTCGAAGCTCACGAGAGAGAATTGAACGTTTTGCAATCGATAACACCTTCATAACCTTTTTTTTTTTTTTCGTGTAACACTTGCATAACTTAAAAAAAGAGAAATCTTATTAGATGTACTTGTTTCATCTAGAACAATATTGAAATAATAATAATTTTTTTTCTAAATATATAATAATCATTTTTAATGATGAACAACAGATGACTGAATATGATATCTCAGATAAAATTAGCTCAAATAACATAAATTTAACCTAAAACCACGTAACAATTTGTGAAGTTCCAACCAACCAGTTAGGTTTCAGCGTTTCACATTTGTCGCTCATAAGAAGTAACCTTGGCCCAACGTTACATGAATGCAGTTGTTGAATATGATGCTAGGGGCCACAACTTACCTTTTTCCAATTTCCATTTCATGAGGCAGTACCTTTTTTTAAGCCAATAGAAAGTTAGAAATACACGATTGCTGATTGGCTAGCTCGAATCGTCAATCTCACTCTGAAAAGTCCTTTTCAAATTAATGTAGATAGTTTCTACATATTTTTCTTGCGTCGTGCTTATCCAAAAGGGAGAAAGAAAAACTGAGGAAAAGCTCTTGTTAGGTTTTGGTATGTTGTTTTTAATCTGTTTTTTTTCTTCAGATGTTGTGAAGAAAATAATAAAAGAAAAATCCAAATTAAAAATAATAAATGAAACTGGATACACAGCTAGTATTTTTAACAAGAGCGGTGTTCAATAATCACTGGTGAATTACACTGGAGTACGATGACACAGAAACTATTTACATAGGAGTGCCCCCTTATTTTTCCCCTTCATTTTATATTCAATTGACTACAAGGTCCAAACCGCTACAGAACACGAATGCCCAACAATTCTTGATCGAAAGAACACACATTTGAATAACAAATGAAACATGCACATGGGAACTAGCAGGAGTCCCAGATACACATCTAACAAACAATATTGGGATACCTTGTATATGGCTTAAAAGACACCAATAGCGGTAGGGTACAAAGACTTGGGCTTGTAAGACAAACAATTTGGAACATAAGTAGAGGTTCGTTTCTTGGGAGGATCCATGGAATCTAAGGCTGGTTGGTTCAAATACGCATACTTGCTTTTTGTCCACCTGCACATCCGACAAAAAAAAAATGATGTTATTATTCTCTCCAAATATAAAATGATGTTCGTATTGTCCCCAAGTACAAAATCCTAGTAGTATTGTCCAAAAATATACTATGATGTTATAAATTGTCCCCATATTCATATTCATATGAGGTGACATCAGAAGAACATTGGGGGTGTCAGGGTCGGTGGTACTAGTAGAAATTGAAGAAATGAAGCATTGTGTCTAGAATCTAAGATACAATATCTGTGGTATTTCTGTATGTTCACTACTATTAGTCTCATCTTTAAGCACCTGAAACCAGAGTCATACTCCTATGTCAATCAATGATAGTAGCAACTTGCCACATCCATCTAGAGTAATGAAGCATTGATTGATTGACCTTCTTGAACAACAGCTAAGACTAGAGGCCAGCAGCAGAATTTAGTTTTTTCATTCTTCTTCCCCTGCTCTAGTATTGCTTGCAGTAGAAAGGAGTGAAAAGGGATTTGAAGCCGGGAAAAGAAGGTGTCTAAAACCATATAAAATTTCATGTAATGTTTTTTCTCTGTTTCCACACCAAAATGGATAGTCTGCATCATTGATTTTCATAAACCAAAAAGATGGAGTAATGGGTAATGAGTGGATTGTTTTAGACGCTGGCTATCTTGATTGCAGAATAAAAACTAAGGTAAAATTTTCATGACATACGAAATTTATTCATTAAATTTTTATTATCATTTTTACTTTCTAACCAAACACATAATAAGTTAAATATGTGATGGGATTTTATTTTCCAAACATAAGTGTTCTTTACATTAAAAAAAAAAAAATGGAATTTACTAACCAATCCTTTATTCCCACACGCACTTCCTTGTCCTTGTCTTCTTTTTTGCAATCATTTGCGTTTGCCACTGCAACCCCTTTGACCATTTCTACCTTGAGTTCATCTTCTTCATTGTCAGTCCTCAAAGACAGTTCAAAGAGCAGGTACTCTTGCTCCTGTACGCGATCATCCTTGGGAACTTAATAAAAACGGGATGGACAAATAGATATGAAGAAGGAAGAAGGAAAAGAATCATGATATATGTGTCTTTCACAAGTAAATAGAAACCAATCAAACCATACTATAACAAATTGCCTTTGTAACATGATGATTATACATTAATTATGTGATGATGATCATGATCTTACCGAGATGGATACTTGATTTATATGGATGATGATGATGATGATGATCTTACCGAGAGATTGCGTGCACGGAGTCTTGCTGCTGCTTTGATAGCATCAAGGAGGTGATCCTCCTCCTCAATCCGCTTTTGCCTCCAAAACTTGGCAATTTCACGCTTTGTCACACTCTCTTCTGCTCTTGCTCTTGACAAGGCCCGGAACTTTGGAAATGGAGGTGGTGGTGGTGGTGGTGGTGCTGATCTTGGTCTTGGAACCACCTCCTTTCTCTTTGATCCAAAACCTTCACCTTCTTCCTTCCTTTGCTTCATCATAACAAACCCTTCAGCTATATTCACCTTGTCAGTAACCTGTGTTATATCAAGAAATGAAAGATGATCACAGGAGCAAAAGCAGTCACTGACTGCCTCAATTCCCAAATTTCCTATTAAAAACAAACATCTAACTAACCATCCAACTTACCTTTCACACTACACCGATGGGTAGACTACACTTTCATATATGGAATTTCTTAGTCAACTAGAATATTCAATATATTCTAACACCCTATTGGTTCTGTGTGGAGAGCATAGATTCAATAAAAGAAATTAAATACTGGACTGGTTGTTACCAGCTGCTCATTCTGAGTGGTAGAGTGACTTACTTGTAAAATAGGTTTCCCCGTCCTTATCAGGAATCTTCAATTGATGATTGTGGTCCATAAATTAACATAGGCAACTAGTGATTATAATAATAAAATTTCACGGCATATTGTGGCATAATATACTACATTTTATTCGTCATTCGCGGCCCAACCTAATTATTTTAGTCGGTGGATAATGTTATTGCCTATTGATAATAATGGCATAATGTATCTGCTGGTTCGTATCATACCAACCGCTTCACAAGCTCCTACCAACCCTTCTACATAGCCAAAAGCAAAAGGCCAAAATAAACAGTGTCGCCAAATATTCTAAACACACAATAGCCCTGTTGCTGTACAATTTAATGAATAAGATGAGGAAGATATATTTTATAATAAGATGAATAGATAATGTACACATCGTACTCTGATAATGATCAGCTTCACTTGCCCAATTAAAATTCGATCGGCATCCAAAAGATCATTGAATTCAGTCCTTCTGCAATCTTAAAATCTTTTAACATTGACAGGAACGGTGGACTTCGTTCCATTATAGCTTGGCAAGACTACGCAGCTTTACTGTTACACTGGGCTGACCAAAGCTCACAACTAGTAATCGAGCATATATTGATCATAGTCTTGTAATTTCCCTTCAATTTTCGTTTTAATTTTCTTTTCCTTAAATCCTCGTTTTCTACCCGGTTGTGAG
Organism: Dalbergia cultrata; assembly: GCA_031216105.1. Classification (NCBI taxonomy): domain Eukaryota; kingdom Viridiplantae; phylum Streptophyta; class Magnoliopsida; order Fabales; family Fabaceae; genus Dalbergia; species Dalbergia cultrata. The sequence goes on from JAVHNL010000094.1 coordinate 25,440, forward strand.
CAAGATTTGCAGAGATTGTTGCATATATATGTTCACTATAATATTCTTTTATTACAAGAAGAGGTCGCTAACATTAGAAATTTGGTTGTTCGTGTACCACTAAACTTGGGTGCTTAGCTTTACCCACTTGAACGGTGCCTGGAAAAGGAAGCAGAATATAAACTTTATTATATCCAGGCCACATCCAATGGCCTAGACCCTAGAGTGCATGTGCATCACAATTGGAAATTGCTAGTAACAGAAGAACAAAATAATTTAAAATAACACTTTTGTGGTTTTGGATTTTTTAAGAGCAAGTGAGGGAAAGGAAGTGCTTGAAGTGCAAACCCCGTTATTCCCATCTAAAATTCAAATTTACAGGCATACCATTATGTGCTGAGAGGACGTGTTAGTTTGCATATATAGATATTCTGCCGCCAAAACCAAAGTTTCGTGGCAATCTCGTGATTTTACTAACCATTTGTCAGCGAAGCAATCACTCGTATACACTACAACTTGAACACCAAAAAGAATACAACAAAAGAAACAACCCAAAGATAAGGGAAAATAGAGGTAAAATTAAAATCCTAACCCAACCAAAGATGAGAATATCATGCGTAAGGAGAAAAGAGATCAATTATGCAACTAATTCATTCACAAAAAGATCTCTGCTCCTAATTTGAAAATACTATATATAGCATAAGTTGCCCTTCAATGTTGTATATTCTAGATTGACATGAGGATGAGCAAAATGTTACTCAAGTTACTGTTCCCCATCATGTCCATTCATTCAGTAGCAGCTTAGGATTTAGTATCTTATTCAAGTTGCGAAGCCTGGGTTTTATAACAGTGGTCTATACTCTATTGTAATAACTCGTAGGTTCTTAACCAACAGAAAAGAATTACTTAACTAAAATGATTTTAGCATGGCTAATTTGCTGACTGAACCAAAACAAATGCAAAATGACATCAAGATGGCTCACTTCTATGGAAATATACTTAGGTATGCTTAGAGTAATAATAAAAATCTCTCCTAGTTTATGTTATACTTCAAGCAGAAAACATGATGCTCATGAATCTCTAACATCAAATACTTCCATGATCAAGACCGTCAGCCAGAAACACCATACTGGCAAATAGTTCTAAAGACAAACATGGAATATAGCTCCAACAGTCAATTTCATATTAGTAATAGAGAATTGAATGATCAAAGCCCCGTCTGCCACACTCTCCTCATATTAACTATATTCACCGTCCCCTTCCCCTTCCCCAGCTAAAATAATAACACAATGCGAATTTGTTAGGGCACACAGTTCCCCCCTCCCCACCCCTTCATATAAGAGAAGCAGAACTTGGTATAAGAAAAATTTGCTTGGAAGTACAAATGTTTCTTTATCTTCTGCTAGTTACCAAACAAAACAATTCAACTTGTTAGTATGCACCATCAATCATGGAACTTAGAATGATTCTAGATCTCATCCAACTTGCCAATTGCCATTCCATCAGTAACCAAGCACAAGCTGATTTTCTCTTTTACCAAAAGCCAACAATTACCAAAATTTCAAATTTCGGTAGAACTGTATTCAAACAGAAATGCCTTTCAAGTTTCAAGCATAGCTCCTTTTTCTTTCAAGTCTAATCTACAGTCTAGATGCAAAACAATCAAGGGAACACCAAACACCAGAATCTTCCCTGCTCCGCTTTACATATTTACAGGAAAACTTCAATGCACACACTTTACCTCCTGTAATCCAACCAATAACCACTTCATCATCCCGGATTCAAGTATTTCCACTATGTAAATAAAACTCCTAAACATCTCCTCTCTCACTGAGTAATCATTAATCACTGCAGCTGAGGGCAGTCCTGATAGCATATACAAACCACGATTTTCACATTAACAACAACACAAGCAGCCACTTTATTTATTTTTCAAACGAAAGTGGCACATTGCAAAATCATACACAACCTACATATATGATCATACTCTAATAGGCTGTATTATATCAAGAAATGAAGGGTGATCACAGAAGCAAAAGCAATCATTGATTGCATCAATTCCCAAATTTCCTATTTAAAACTAACGTCTAACTAACCATCCAACTTACCTTTCACACTACACCGATGGGTGGACTACACATTCATATGTGGAATTTCTTAGTCAACTAGAATATTCAATATATATTCAATATGCATATAGCACCCTATTGAAAGAAATACTGGACTGGTTGTTACCGGCTGCTCATTCTGAGTAGTAGAGTGACTTACTTGTAAAAGAGGTTTCCCCGTCCTCATCGAGAATCTTTAATAGATGATTGTGGTCCATATATTAACATAGGCAACTAATGATTATAATAATAAAATTTCCCGGTATATTTAGGCATAATGTACTTCATTTTATTCGTCATTCGCGGCCCAACCTAATTATTTTAGTCGGTGGACAATTGCCTGTTGATAATAAAAAGCATAATGTATCTGTTGGTTCATGTCCTACCAACCACTTCACAGCCCCTTTCCAGCCCTTCAACCAAGCAAAAAGCCAAAGTAAACAGTGTGGCCAAATATTTTATACACACAATAACCCTGTTGCCATACAATTTAACGAGTAATGTTAAGTGAACAATAAAATCACATAACAAATACACACCACACATTTTATCACCATTAGATCTGATTACTCATCACATCTAATGGTTATAAAATATGTGGTGTATATTTGTTGTATAATTTTATTGGACAACATTTTTTCTAACTAATAAGATGAGGAAGATATATTTTGTAATAAGATGAATAGATTATGCATACATCGGACTCTGATATTGATCAACTTTACTTGCCTAATTAAAATTCGATCGGCATCCAAAAGATCATTGAATGCAATCCTTCCGCAATCTTAAAATCTTTTAACATGGAGAGGCATGGTGCACTTGGTTCCATTATAGCTTGGCAAGACCAAACACTACGCAACTCTACTGTTACGATGGGCTGAGTAAAGCTTACAAGAAGTAATGAGCATATATTGATCCTAGTTTTTTGTAATTTCCCTTCAATTTTAATTTTCTTTCCCTTAAATCCTTGTTTTTAACCCGGTTGTGAACAATATTTGCAGAGATTGTTGCATATTTATGTTCACTATAATATTTTTCTGCTACAACAAGGGGCCTCCACCTAGAAAGGGAGACAAAAGAATACGGATCTCGCTACAAGAAGTATATTAGCCTCGACAAATAAAAAATGGCCAAGCCCTTCATACTCATGAACCTAAACTTCTAAGTGGCCAATGCTTCATAAATCACTTACATTAGATATTTGGTTGTTCGTGTACCACTAAACTTGGGTGCCTAGCTTTGCCCACTTGAATGATTCATGGAAAAGGAAGCAGAATACAAACTTGTAAATTATTATCCCCGAGACCACATCCAGTGGCCTAGAGTGCATCACAATTGGAAATTGCTAGTAAGAAAAGAACAAAATAATACTGTAAAATAAGACCTTGTCGTGCTGAGAGTAAGTGTTACTTTGCATATCCTGCCACCAACACCAAAATTTCGTGGTAATCTTGTATTTCTACTAACCATTTGTCAGAGAAGTAACCACTAGGATACACTGCAACTTGGAACACCAGAAAGCATACAATGAAAGAAACAACCCAAAGAGAAAGGAGAACAGAGGTAAAAACCTAACACAACCAAAGATGAGATGTATAAGGAGAAGAAAGATCAATCACGCAACTGACTCATTTAGAAACAGATCTCTGTTTCTAGTGGAAAATACTCTATAGCATAAGTTGCCCTTCGATGTTGTATATTCTAGATTGACATGAGGATGTGCAACCACTACTCAAGTTACTGTTCACCATCATGTCCATTAATTCAGCAGCAGTTTCGGATTTGGTATATTATTCAAGGTTGGAAGCCTGGGTTTTGTAACAGTTGTCTATACCCTATCGTAATAACTTGTAGATTCTTAACCAGCAGAAAAGAATTACTTAAAAACTAAAAGGATTTTACAACTATTTTAGCATGGCTATTTTGCTGACCGAAACAAAACAAATACAAAACATATCAAGATGGCTCAGTTTCATGGAAATATAATTAGGATGCTTAGAGTAATACTAGAAATTTTTCCAAGTTTATGTATACGGTACACTACTACCAGAAAATATGATGCTCATGAAGCTCTAACATCTAGTAGTTACATGCGCTCAGCCAGAAACACCATTACTGCAAATAATTCTAAAGACAAACATGGAATATAGCTCCAACAGTCAATTCTTGAATAATCAAAGGCCTGTCTGCCACACTTTCCTCAAATTAACTATATTCACCGTTCCTTCCCCAGCTAAATGATAACACAATGCGAATTTGTCAGGGCACCCAGATCATCACCCCCCCTCTCTCCCTCTCTCTCCCTCTCTTAAGAGAGGCACAACTTGGTTTCAGAAAAATTATGTTGGAATTACAAATGTTTCTGTATCCTGTGCTAGTTACCAAAACAAAACATTTCAACAAACTTTGGTATATGCCCCATTCAGTAATGGACCTTAGAATTATTCTTGCAAAAGACCATAGCCAGACATCGTTCAACTTGCCATTTCATCAATCATCAGTAACCAAGCACAATCTGATTCTCTCTTTCACCAAAAGCCAACAACAATTACCTAAGTTCTAAATTCCAGCAGAATTGTATCCAAACAAAAATGCCTTTCAAGCACGCCTCCTTCTTTCTCTCAATCTACAATCTAAATGCAAAACAAACAAGGGAACACCAAACCGCAAATCACGATAAAAAGTCAAGCACCAGAATCTTCCCTGCTTCAGTTCTCATATTTTCAGGGCAAAATCTGGAATCACACGGCAATCTTCAACGCACACACTTTACCTCTTCTAATCCAACCAATAACCAACTCATCATTCCAGATTCGAGTATATCCACTTTGTAAATAAATAAAAACTCCTAAACATTTCTCACTGAGTAATCATTAATAACTGCAACCGAGGACAGTCCTAATACCACATACAAATCACGATTTTCACATTAATAACAGCACAAGCAGCCACTTTATTTATTTTTCAAACAAAAGTGGCAAATTGCAAAATCATACACAACCTACATATATGGTCATACTCTATATAATATACATCAACGCGAGTACCGTGAAAGAGACACAAAAAAGAATTTTTAACAACTGTAGTAAGATTAAAACCAGAAGAAATAAATAAATAAAGAAAGAAAGCAGTTACGACCCATTTGAGATAACACCGAAAAGTGATCAACTTGAAGTGATTCGAAGGGCTTTGGTCTTGAAACGGTATCTGGGGGCTCGAGGGATGACCTGGCTTGGACCCATGTGGAACTGACCGGGACTGTCGGTAAGAGGAGGGCCATCGTCGTAGACATAGCCAACGAGACGGCCACAACTGTTGCAGAGGATCTTGGTCCTCTTGCGATGGATGCCCCAGTAGTTGAGGGTCTCGAAGAAGGGCCTGATCTTGTCCTCTTTCTCGAAGCGGAGCTTGGTTGGGTCCACGGCGGAGAACGACACAGAGTCCTTGTTTCCGGCCTCGAAGTAGAAGTCAGGAGGGTAGGCGTAGGACGGGTTCAGGTTGAGGTTCGAGCCGCACTCCAAGCAGCTGTAGACGGAAGCCATCGTTGTTGCTGTTAAGGTTTCTTCTTGTTGTTGTTGTTCTTGTGACAGAATGGGAGAAGAGAGGGGAAGTAATAGCGTTGTACTTGTAGATGAGCGCCGAGAGAGAGAGAGAGAGAGCGTTCCAAAGTCGAAACCGCGTAGCTGTTGAATGTGGACCGGTTTGTTGTTGTTGTCTTTTCCAGAACCGGATAGCGGTGGCGTGAATTACAAGGGCCGTCGCGCGAAGAGGACTGCGATCATCGCCAGTCACCACGTGTTTTTTGGTTTTTTGGTTTTCTAGAAAATAGGAAAATTCTTCTCTATTACACTTTTTTTCTACGTGCTCTACTAGATTAGATTATCTCCGGGGAAAACTCTTCCAATAAAGGGTCGATTTTTTAGATATTTACCTTAAATTTTTTCTTTGTTTATTTGAAACGAGTGGGTTTGCAATAAGGGAAAGAGAAATATTACTTGTATTCATAATTTATGAAATATTATATTAACATATTTTTATTTATTATTAGATGGGGTGTGAACTTCATTTAGTTTTGAAACTACATCTTATCCAATCATAAGTATGTATGTAACATTATTTTATAAGTTATGTCAATTCTAGCAAAATTATAATTTTAATTATAACATAAAAAATATATTTTAAAAAAACCATGAGATCATGATTGAATTGTTGTATGTTATGAAAATATTTCATATGTTCATGAAAAGATTTGGTTGGAAAATATATATTCTATAAAGTTGCTAAGTTGTTAAACACGTGTTAATGGACTTATGTTATTACTATGTTTTTAAGACATGAGATTTCAAATTGTGTTTTAAAGTATCAATGGAAGAGTGTTGAGTAGAGTAAGATGTAGCTTTCATGAATAGAGAAGTTACTATAATTTTGGAACTACCATGCTTATAACATAATGTGATTATGAAATGCGATTTTAGAATTTCAATTTCTGATATTGAAAGTATAAAATTCAATATGATTCACAGCAATTGCAGATATATATTATGTGGGCTTTTGAAATCGTTATACCCATAAGTCGGTGATCCCTTCGGCGTGATTCTATAGCTACAGTTATATTAAAATCAGATTGTAAGAGTTATATGAATTTAGATCTTTCGGAGTTTCAAAAGTTTCCAGATTTATTCAGTTTAATTACAAGCTAATTTTAAAATATGAATTAGAGAGAAATAGAAATGAGTTAACTCATTAACCTTAGTATATAATGTTGCCCGCGAAGGGCAATCACCTTTTTACCCAAATTTTAGAAACGAGACTCAGTTAGATGTCCATAACATATCCACGAAGGACGTGGTTCGCGAAGGACTGTTTGCTATCAATTAGACACTCGTACTTGCAAAGGATTGTGTATCACATTTTTATAATTTGCTTAGAATTTTATTTCTTCCCTAATTCCCTTAGCATAATTTATATTGCTTCTGAGGATAATAGGAATTGCTATTTATTAAATTGTAAATACTTTTCGAAGTATAGCTACATATATAATAATAATAAAATGTTTTTTTAACTGTTGCATACAGATATATATCATGTATGGTTGTTGTTGTCCCACGTGGATAGTGGTTGATAATCCGCTCACTGAGTTCGATGACTCATCTTTCTGCTTTCCTCCTCACAATTGCAGGTCCAATATTTGCTCAGTTGTAGTTCCAGTAGACACAACTATTCCAATTGTGAGTTTTACCTTGTAGTAAGACTTATGTTAGATTCAAGCGCTTCAATAGATGTGCACGCAAAATTCGAATCATGCATCCTATTTTATAATTATGTATTTATTTTATAGTCATGAACATCCTCATATATGATTCAATTGTCAAGCATTAAACAAATTTCTAGATTTTGACTAGAATTACGAAATAAAACAAGTTCACGATTAAGTATATCAAAATAGTTCACTTTTATGAAATCAATTATTATGCTTCAAAGAGAGAAATTGACATCGATTTAAAGAAATCATGTTTTTAGTTATGAGAATCGTGTTAATTTATGCATTCAATAAATTATGTTACTCAAAAAACTTACGTAGGGACCTAAACCCTCATTTGCCAATCACATTCCCAAATCCGGTAGTGACGAGAATAAAGAAAAAATTTAGTTTCTATGTATTGATTTCATGTTGTTTGATATCTAAAACGTATTAAATAACCTTATCTATCATAATCATTTTTTATATATTAAAATGATAGATAATTTTAAAATTTAGAATTAAATAATTATTTTAATTAAAATTTTAACAATTAATATTTTCAATAAATACTAAATAATGATAAAAAAATATTTAAAATAATATTAAAATACATAAATTTATCAAAATTAATATATAAATTTATAATGCATGATAAATAATATAGCATTTCATATAAAATATAATTATATATAAAAAAAATAAAAATTTTAAATAATTATTACAAATTAATATTTTGTAATACCCCAAATTTTAAATAAAAGAGTTAGACAAATTTTTTGAACAAAAAGAGCATCAGTCACCGTTAATTGTCAGTTCGAATCCTATTTGTCAGTCTGAGTTCTGAATTTTTGCTAAGTCTGGGCCCTACACCTCCTTGGAGGGTCATATAATAGAGTCACATTCTTGGGACCAAAAGTTCCGGTAATTGTTCCCTAGAGAAAACTGAGTTAAAGAGCGATTTTTAAGAAATTTCTCGAAACCTTTAAACTTTTCGTTTTTAGCCGATGAGTTTATAAAACCGTGAAAATTTCTGGATTTGAACTAAAACCCAAAACCTAGACTTTTAATTGTTGAGATTTTGATTTTTCTAATATTTTATTTGAATCCAAATAGGGGGTATTCCCTTATTTACATTTATGTTTAAAAGTTAATAGGAAATAAAAGTTAAAAGGAAATAAATGATTTAACTTAGAGAGTGGGAGACTATAGAGACCATCCTGGAGAGTGGCAAACCTTGCTGGTGAGCGCTGCAGCAGTCAACTGAAGCGCGCAGACCATTTTTATGCTCTCTGGTGAGCGTTGCAGCGCTCTTAGCGCTGCAGCGGTCGACAGATGATTTAAAAACCCTGTTTTGGGTTCCAGAACACTCTCTCACCATTTTCACCCCCAACCCCGAGCTCTCTCTCTCCCAAAACGTGTTTCTCACCCCAAAAACTCCATTTCTTCCTACTTTTCTCAATTCTAACTCCAATCTTTTGTTCCTAAGGCTTTAAGGTATGTTGTTCTCTTGGTTTTGCTCTCCTTTGTCCATTTCCTCCTTGTTGTTATGGTGATTTTCTATGCTTCTCAAAGAGGAGAAGTTTCCAACCTTATTAGAGATGAATCTTAAGTATTTAGAGATTTGGGAGGTTGATTTAGAGTTTTATTACTTCTATATCAGATACTGGTGCTATTCCTGCTTCCTAGGATTCTGTTGATACTATTCCTTCATTGTCCACTCCTCCAGGTGAGTGTGTTCTCATCTGTGACTTCTATGTTCTGCATTAGAGTTATTTTCATGAAAGTATGACTGAATGATTGATTTTAGAGAAATACTGTACAAGGATTGAAACTACTGTTGGATTATATGTTTTAGAGTTATTGATTTTAGAGCATGAAATGTATTTTTGAGAAAACTCATGGGACCATGTTTGTTGAATTGACTTTAAATGTATTTGGTGATAATGGTGATTATCGAAAGCTTCTATGAATGTTTAATACTTGAAAATGGTATGTAGAGAAGAGAATGGAATTGAGATTTTGAACAGAGCTATTTTGGGAAACATGATATTGAGAAGTTTGATCATTAGAATGATGTTTTAGAGAATGAATGAAAAGGTTTTAGAGCTGGAATCTTTATGAGATTCAGAACAGTTGGCGGATACATATTCTGTAAGTTTATGAAATCACAAATGTCTACAAAGGGTGATCCCTTGGACATGATTCATAGCCACAGTTATGCTAAGGTCAAACTGTTAGAATCAGACAGATTCAGAGCTCTTAGAGAATAAAAAGGATTTAAAGGTTTTAGCTTTAATTAATTTATTTGATTAGTTAAAAGGGGTAGCTATAGAGAAACAGGCTGTGTGTTAACTAAAGAACTGCTAACATTGGTACCAAGTAGCCCGGGCTAGAGATAACAGAGGATGTTTTGCCACACTGGGGATGGCGATACGTAACGCCTAGATGTGGCCAGAGATATTCAGAGACTTATTATCACACTGGGGACGGTGATACGTAACGCCCAGATGTGATCAGACCTTTATACTGAGAGATTTATTGTCATACTGGGGACGGCGATACGTAACGCTCAGATATGACTAGACATTTATATTAAGATATTACTGTTTCTCTAGGAGCTACTATATTGTATAGTTTGTATGACTTGAGGTATTAAAATAAATTCAGAGAAATTGTTTTAAGTGATAGCCTGATGATTATGAAAGTTATTTTTAGAAATATATGTATGCCTGGTTATATTGGACTATCAGTATTATTCATGTTTTTATCATATTATGCATTGTTTCCTTGGCGTCCCATGGAAGGGGGTTTCAGGTGAGGATTCACTCACTGAGTTTTGTTTACAAAACTCACCCCTCTCTTCCTTCTCTTATTTTTACAGATAGAGCAGCTGTTGTGAACTTCCCAGCAGTCATAGATTCCAGTTGGTGAGTTTGTAGGTGAAGCATATAATGTTTTGGTTAGAGTGCTCCAGTACATTGCAGGCAGGATCCCGGACCTAGAGCATGTTTTGTTTTTGCATGCAGCATATTAAGATTATGTTTTGATTTGTATATAATGATCCAGATATTTGACAAAATGTATATAATTTGTATATATATAGACAATTCATGATTTTGAGATTCGAGAGACTATCACAAGATTTTTGATTCCAGAGAACAGATGATTTATATGCAGAAAAAAGAGAAATTTTCTATCTTTCATGAATATTTGAGCAGAGTATCCATGCAAAATCAGTAAACAGGTCAAAAAGGTTTGCGCGAGAATGAGATTTCTCACGTGCCGGTCACATGCCTAAATTGGGCTGTGACATATTTTAATTATAATTTTTTGAAATTTATCTATAAATGATTTGCAAATAAGATTACTTTGGTATTTTTTTATATTCATCACATGTATTATGATAAAAATATAAAAGTTGCATATTTTAAGAGAAATAAAATGATATATTTTGTCTTATATTTGATATTATATAAAAATAAAATAATATAAAAAATAACAATTTAATTTTGATACATTGATGGTGTAAAAGATTGGTCCATTGTTATCCAATTGATCGTTTCATTTAAATGATTTTTCAAGTAGTGAATATAGGAGTAAATCATTTTGACTACGTAATAATATTACTTTGGTTTTTTTTTTTTTCTATTCATCACATGTATTATGGTAAAAATATAAAAGTTGCAAATATTTTAAGAAAAAGAAAATGATATATTTTGTTTTATATTTGATATTATATGAAAATAATATATTATAAAAATAATTATGAAAAATGACAATTTAATTTTAATACATTGATGGTGTAAACGATTTTTATATTATTATCTAATCGATCGTTTCATTTAAATGATTTTTCAAGTAGTGAAAATAGGATTAAACCATTTTGACTACGTAATAATGTATGCTTGATTAATTAAAGAGCTTATTTATATTATTAGTACATTAAAATTAAGTTTAGTAAATAATAATTATAAAATAAATCAATCAATAAAAATTTTAAAAAATGTTGAATCATATTAAGTAACTGTCCACAATGATAACTACCCATCACAATTTAAACATTTTTTAAATTTTTATTAATTGATGGCGTAAAATCAATTTTACACTACAAACTAAGAAAAACTCAAAAATAGTTTCAGATCATACTAGACAACTAACTATTAGTTATAATGATTAAATTATTGATTTATAAAATTTATTTTTAATATTTTGAATCTCATTTATTTAATAATATTTTATATTAATTTTACTTAATACTAATATTATTTATTTTTATATTTTTTATTTAAAATATTAATATTAATTTTTAATTAAAAAAATTATTGTTTACTTATATTATAATAATATTTAATATTAATTTAGTTTAATATTATTTATTAATTAAATTTTTATGAACGGATAGTATATAATAATTTTAACTGTGAACTAATAAAAATTCAAGAAAGTGTTGTCTAATAATATTTTATTTTATGCAATCAGCGCATAAAAATTAAATTCTTTACTTGTTTTATAATTATTTTTATTATTCAATATATAATTTATAGAAATATCAAATCAAAAAAGAGAATACACCAAGCACACTAATAAAATATGGTGGAGTATAGATTTTTCCAAAGTGTCATTTTTTTTATACCTAAAAGGTAAGTGCAATTTATCCAATAATTAAATAATGACTTACATCTCTTTTTTATTTTAGTTTACAATTACTAGTGAATTGGCATGCACATGTGTGCTTATCAATTTATATTTTTTTAACTTTATAATTTCTTTTAATTTCTTAATTTATTTTATTTATTTTTATAACTTCTTCTAATTCTCTATGTATGGTATTTTGAGAAATATGAATTTTGAATACTAAAAGGTAGTTAGAAGGGATTATTCTTTTTATGCATAATATAGATTAACATCGAAAGGATCTATCTTTTTAAACATCATAAAATGGTTTAACCTCAATGAGTCGTGGCCTTTGACTATAATTTTATTAGCAAAGATTTAAGATTCATGATGGTCTTTAATTGAGTGCGGACTACGTTAAAAGCCTCCTACACATTTTCGCTCACAAAAGCTAGAAGCAGTGTAATAGTGATTGCCAAGTGCATCCAGTGCACGATAGCATATGTGCGCACGATACCACAATCCTCGTCTATAAATAAAACCCTAGGGCCAATGTTTCATTCTTTACCATGCGAGGAGAGAACTCCTCTGGGTTCTCGCAGCTGATCCGTGTTTTTCTATAAGGCGCCTTTAACACCAAAATTTAGACCAGTGTTCCAACTGAACACTGAACCGAATACAGCAACTGCTACCTCCATCAATCAAAGTTAATCACGAACTATTCATTCCAATTCCCCTGGAAAGGAAACCCTAGAACAACTTCACACTTTCCACCACCATGGATATCCGATTCCCTTACTCTCCGGCGGAAGTCGCCAAAGTCCGAATGGTTCAGTTCGGAATCCTCAGCCCCGACGAGATCGTAATTTCCCGATAATTACCCCCTCTCTGTTTTTGCAAAATCCATAACCGAATCTTTTGTTGTGAGCTTCTTTTTTTTTTTTTTGGTTTTTTATGTTTTTGGTTTGGTTTTTGCAGAGGCAAATGTCTGTGGTGCAAATTGAGCACAGCGAGACGACGGAGAGGGGAAAGCCTAAGGTCGGTGGGTTAAGCGACCCGCGCCTTGGAACCATTGATAGGAAGATGAAGTGTGAGACTTGCACTGCTAACATGGCTGAGTGCCCTGGTCATTTTGGCCACTTGGAGCTTGCCAAACCAATGTTTCACATCGGGTTCTTGAAGACCGTGCTTACTATAATGCGTTGCGTATGCTTCAACTGCTCCAAAATTTTAGCTGACGAGGTACTGGATTATGACCGAATAATAGTGTTAGAATTTGAATTGTTGATATGTGGGTTCAATTTAGTGAGGCGTGATCCTTACTTTTAAGTATGATTGTGTTTTTATGCAGAATGACCATAAGTTTAAGCAAGCTTTGAGGATCAGGAATCCAAAAAATAGGCTGAAGAAGATTTTGGATGCTTGCAAAAACAAAAGCAAGTGCGAAGGTGGTGATGAGATTGACCTTCCTGGTGGTCAAGACTTAGAGGAGCCAGTTAAGAAGAGTCGCGGTGGTTGTGGCGCTCAGCAGCCGAAGATAACTATTGAGGGCATGAAAATGATTGCAGAGTATAAAGCTCAAAGGAAGAAAAATGATGACCAGGAACAGCTTCCTGAACCTGTAGAAAGGAAGCAGACTCTTTCTGCAGAAAGGGTAGTTTTTCTGAATTCTGAATTTATAGTCTATACCCTTTGTATGTATGTAGTTATAGAGACTTATGTAGTTGTTGACTTGTTAAAATTGTTGTAGGTTCTTGGCGTTCTGAAGAGGATAAGTGATGAGGACTGCCAATTATTGGGCTTGAGTCCGAAGTATGCCCGTCCTGACTGGATGATTTTACAAGTTCTTCCAATTCCTCCACCACCCGTAAGACCTTCTGTTATGATGGACACATCCTCAAGGAGTGAGGCAAGTTATTTTTTTCACTGTTTTACTCGGCCTTTACAAGTTTTTTAATTTAATTATCCCTTGCCACTGACTGTGTTGACTGATAACATTTGCAGTGAAAATTGTAGTGTTATATTCTGTTATTTTGAAAGCTGACTTTTTGTCTCTGTTGCATCTAGGATGATTTGACCCATCAGCTGGCCATGATCATTAGGCACAATGAGAATTTGAAGAGACAGGAGAGGAATGGATCACCTGCACATATTATTTCTGAGTTTGCTCAGTTGTTGCAGTTTCACATAGCCACTTATTTTGACAATGAGTTGCCTGGACTGCCAAGAGTATGATAATACTGATATGCTATGCTTGCTTTAACCTTACTTGATTCTAATCGTCTGATAATGTGTGGAGTAATTTTTTTCACAGGCTACTCAAAGATCAGGAAGACCTATCAAATCAATATGTAGCAGGCTTAAGGCAAAAGAAGGCCGGATTAGAGGAAACTTGATGGGGAAAAGAGTTGATTTTTCTGCTCGAACAGTAATTACACCTGATCCAACCATTAACATCGATGAATTGGGAGTGCCATGGAGTATTGCTTTGAACCTTACATACCCTGAGACTGTGACTCCATATAACATTGAAAGGTTGTCATTTGGATATGCTTTTCTAGTTTCTTTTCTTTTAAAGCATTTTCCATTGTTTTAAACAAAACATACTTGAAATGGGAAAAACAGGTTGAAGGAACTTGTTGAGTATGGACCCCATCCTCCACCTGGAAAAACTGGTGCCAAGTACATCATTCGTGATGATGGGCAAAGGCTTGATCTTAGATATTTGAAGAAAAGTAGTGATCACCATTTGGAGCTTGGATACAAGGCATTGTTTTTAGACAATAACAATTTTTATATTTTAGTTTTCTCTTAATGCCTTCTAACTGTCCTAATGTTGTAGGTGGAGCGTCATTTAAATGATGGAGACTTTGTTCTCTTCAATCGTCAGCCTAGTCTTCATAAAATGTCTATCATGGGGCATAGAATCAAAATCATGCCTTATTCTACGTTCCGGCTTAACTTGTCTGTAACATCTCCATATAATGCTGATTTTGATGGGGATGAAATGAATATGCATGTTCCTCAGTCATTTGAAACCAGAGCAGAGGTGTTGGAGCTCATGATGGTGCCTAAATGCATCGTGTCACCTCAATCAAACAGGCCAGTAATGGGAATTGTCCAAGATACACTTTTAGGATGCAGAAAAATCACCAAGAGAGATACCTTCATCACGAAGGTAATATTCAATGAATTTTTCTATTGCTCTTGCCTCTTGTTTATTTCATCGATGTCATTCTTGTATAAGTTATTTAGAAGTCTGTAAAAGTTTTATTTTTCAGGATGTTTTTATGAACATTTTGATGTGGTGGGAAGATTTTGATGGGAAAGTTCCTGCTCCTGCAATATTGAAGCCAGAGCCATTGTGGACTGGGAAACAAGTTTTCAATCTCATCATTCCTAAACAGATAAATTTAATTAGATTTTCTAGCTGGCACAATGAAAGTGAAAAGGGGTCCATAACCCCTGGGGATACCATGGTCAGGATTGAAAAAGGGGAGCTTCTTACTGGAACTCTTTGCAAAAAGACACTTGGAACATCTACTGGCAGTCTCATTCATGTCATTTGGTACACAGCTCCAGTATATAATAGCTATTCAAATATTGTTTTTTGAAATTACTAGCTGAGTTATATTATTTATTTCCCATATACCTTAACAACCTCTTTGACTTTGTAAAGCGGGGTGTATCTCTTTTGTTGATCCTAACTCCCAGTGATAATGTCAAATAATTTTATAATGTCTGGAAGTGCTTTCTGCCAATAGTTGTGAACTTTATTTTGCTTTGGAGACTGTTAGATTCAATTCCTTTCCTTTGTTTTCCCAACTGACTGCCTGCTTGAATACAGGGAAGAGGTTGGCCCTGATGCAGCTCGAAAATTTCTTGGCCACACTCAGTGGCTTGTAAACTACTGGCTTTTGCAGAATGCTTTTAGCATTGGCATTGGTGACACAATTGCTGATGCGTCGACTATGGAGGTTATTAATCAGACTATTTCACAGGCTAAGGAGAAAGTGAAACAACTCATCAAGCAGGCTCGAGAGAAGAATTTGGAGCCTGAACCTGGTCGGACAATGATGGAGACATTTGAAAATAAAGTGAATCAGGTGATTCTATTTGATTGATTGTCACTTCGCTACATGATTGTATTTTTCTCCTGGTTGAATTTGATGTGTTATGTTATTGATAATTTTAGGCACTGAATAAAGCTCGTGATGATGCTGGAAATAGTGCACAAAGAAGTTTATCTGAGAGCAATAATCTGAAAGCAATGGTGACAGCTGGTTCGAAAGGAAGTTTTATCAATATATCTCAAATGACTGCTTGTGTCGGGCAACAGAATGTTGAGGGCAAGCGAATTCCATATGGGTTTATAGACCGGACATTACCCCACTTTTCAAAAGATGACTATGGGCCAGAAAGTCGTGGCTTTGTAGAGAACTCATATCTCCGTGGACTAACTCCACAAGAGTTCTTTTTCCATGCCATGGGAGGTAGGGAAGGTCTTATTGATACTGCAGTGAAGACCTCTGAAACTGGATACATCCAGAGGCGGCTTGTGAAGGCTATGGAGGATATCATGGTTAAATATGATGGGACTGTTAGGAACTCTTTGGGAGATGTTATACAATTTCTCTATGGAGAAGATGGTATGGATGCTGTTTGGATAGAAACACAGAAGTTGGATTCCTTGAAAATGAAAAAGTCAGAATTTGATAGAGTCTTTAGATATGAGTTTGATGACGAAAACTGGAAGCCTACATACATGCTTGAAGAGCCTGTAGAAGATTTGAAAACCATCAGAGAGTTTCGTAATGTGTTTGAGGCTGAAGTTCAAAAGCTTGAAGCTGATAGGCATCAACTTGCAACTGAGATAGCCACTAGTGGTGACAGTTCTCTTCCACTGCCTGTTAACCTTAGGAGGCTTATCTGGAATGCTCAGAAAACATTTAAGGTTGATTTCCGAAGGCCTTCTGATATGCATCCAATGGAAATTGTTGAAGCTATTGATAAGCTACAGGAGAGACTTAAGGTTGTTCCTGGTGAAGATCTGTTGAGTCAAGAAGCTCAGAAGAATGCTACTCTCCTGTTCAATATTTTGCTTCGCAGCACTCTTGCTAGTAAAAGGGTCCTGGAGGAATATCGGCTTTCTCGTGAGGCATTTGAGTGGGTAGTGGGAGAAATAGAATCAAGGTTTCTGCAGTCACTGGTAGCCTCTGGGGAAATGATTGGTTGTGTAGCAGCACAATCAATTGGTGAGCCTGCTACTCAGATGACTCTCAACACCTTCCACTATGCTGGTGTCAGTGCTAAGAATGTCACACTTGGTGTTCCTAGGTTAAGGGAAATCATCAATGTGGCAAAGAGAATAAAAACGCCTTCTTTGTCTGTGTATTTGAAGCCTGAGGTTGGTAAGACTAAAGAGAGGGCCAAGAGTGTGCAGTGTGCTTTAGAATATACTACTCTCAGGAGTGTGACTCAGGCTACAGAGGTGTGGTATGATCCGGACCCAATGAGTACAATAATTGAAGAAGATGTTGACTTTGTGAAGTCTTACTATGAAATGCCTGATGAAGAAGTTGCACTTGAAAAAATCTCACCTTGGTTGCTTCGCATAGAACTGAATCGTGAAATGATGGTGGATAAGAAGTTGAGTATGGCTGACATTGCTGAGAAGATTAACCTGGAATTTGATGATGATTTGACATGTATTTTTAATGATGACAATGCCGAAAAGCTTATACTCCGTATCCGCATCATGAATGATGAAGCTCCCAAGGGGGAGATTCAGGATGAATCTGCTGAAGATGATGTTTTCTTGAAGAAAATAGAGAGCAACATGCTGACTGAAATGAACTTGCGTGGTGTCCCAGACATCAACAAAGTATTTATTAAAAAAACAATAATTCAGAAGTTTGATGAGATTGAAGGTTTTAAGCCACATGAGGAATGGATGCTTGATACTGAAGGTGTCAACCTTTTGGCTGTAATGTGCCATGATGATGTTGATGCAACAAGGACCACAAGCAACCACTTGATTGAAGTTATTGAGGTTCTTGGAATTGAAGCAGTTCGACGGGCTCTACTGGATGAGTTACGTGTTGTCATCTCTTTTGATGGTTCTTATGTCAATTACAGGCATCTAGCTATTCTTTGTGATACCATGACGTACAGGGGGCATTTGATGGCAATTACACGTCATGGTATCAACCGGAATGATACTGGGCCAATGATGAGATGCTCATTTGAAGAGACAGTTGATATTCTTCTTGATGCTGCAGTGTATGCGGAGACTGATCACTTGAGGGGTGTCACCGAAAATATTATGTTAGGTCAACTTGCCCCCATCGGCACTGGAGAATGTGCTCTGTATCTTAATGATGAGATGCTTAAGAATGCTATTGAGCTCCAGCTACCTAGTTATATGGAAGGTCTTGATTTTGGCATGACACCTGCTCGTTCCCCTATTTCTGGAACTCCTTATCATGATGGCATGATGATGTCTCCAAGTTATTTGTTGAGCCCAAATCTGCTGCGGTCACCTACCACTGATGCACAGTTTTCCCCTTATGTTGGTGGAATGGCATTTTCACCTACTTCATCACCAGGCTACAGTCCTTCATCACCAGGCTACAGTCCATCTTCACCTGGATACAGCCCTACTTCACCAGGCTACAGCCCTACATCCCCTGGTTACAGCCCTACATCACCTGGCTACAGCCCCACGTCTCCCACCTACAGCCCTAGCTCTCCAGGATACAGTCCTACAAGCCCAGCTTATTCACCTACTAGTCCATCGTACTCTCCTACTTCACCCAGTTATAGCCCAACATCCCCAAGCTACAGCCCCACCTCTCCAAGCTACAGTCCCACGTCCCCAAGCTACAGCCCCACCTCTCCAAGCTACAGTCCAACTTCACCGGCCTACAGCCCAACCTCACCTGCCTACAGCCCAACTTCACCTGCATATAGCCCTACTTCTCCATCTTATAGCCCAACATCACCTTCGTATAGTCCAACTTCACCTTCTTACAGTCCCACATCACCCTCTTACAGCCCAACATCTCCATCTTATAGTCCTACTTCACCTGCATACAGCCCCACCTCTCCTGGATATAGTCCCACATCACCTAGTTATAGTCCAACTTCTCCTAGTTACAGTCCAACTTCCCCTAGTTACAATCCACCGTCTGCAAAGTATAGTCCTTCCTTGGCATATTCGCCAAGTAGCCCAAGACTGTCTCCATCAAGCCCGTATAGCCCCACATCTCCAAACTACAGGTGAGTCATTCTCCGGATATTTTTAATTTTGCTTTTCAGACTGAATGTGATATTTGTAACCAGTAAACACTATTGTTGTCCCAAAAATGTTATTCTTAATCCCTGCATTTTTCATTCAACGGTTTGAGGAGGAACCTCAACCTCCTGCTTTACAGCAATTAGTTATGTTACTTTGGTATTTCAGATTGTTCAATGATTAGCTTATTTGGATGGCTGAATATAGGCAATTGTCTAGTGCCGTTGTTTCTCAATTCAATTGCATATGTTCTTTGTGATCATTCATTTCTGCAAGTAAATGTATAGCTATTATTTTGCAGCCCGACATCTCCATCATATTCACCAACATCTCCATCGTATTCTCCATCAAGCCCAACTTATAGTCCAAGCAGGTTAGTGAACTTCATTTGTTGTCCTGTCAACACAGTGAACAGTTTATCTTATCTTTTTTGTGAATAATAGTTTGATCGAAGTTATTTCATTCTGTGTTGTTAAAATTTAACAGTTTATATTTTTTTTACATATAATTTATTCATATCTTTGAATTTTTCTAGCCCATACAATTCTGGTGTAAGCCCCGACTATAGCCCAAGTTCCCCACAGTACAGGTTTGTATACATACAGATTATTCTTCAGTTGCTAAATTTTGTTGAATCCCTTTATCTGAGCCTGGTTTGTTTTTGCTGATGTTTCTTTTTTATTATTCATAGTCCCAGTACGGGATACTCGCCAAGTCAACCTGGATACTCACCGTCATCAACCAGCCAATACACTCCACAGACAAGTGACAAGGACGATACTGGCACTCGCTGAGGTAAACCAACAGCTATACTGAAACAAATATACGTCTGTTTATGATTTTTATCTTGTTGAATGGAGCATTTTGCAGTGTAAATGATTCAGAAATTCTTCATTGGACATGAGTTGATTTAAAATTGACATAATTCTCATTCTTTACTGTTGGCTTAAATTTGTGAAAAGAATATATTTGGCCAAAACATGTTTCTTAAAATTTGCAATGTTGTCCGTTAATAAGAAGGGTGAATAAAGCATTTCTTTGATTTCAAAATAAATATAAAAAAATTCTGGAAGTCTTCGCAACCTTACTGTGATCAAAGTGGGGGGAAATTTAATGAAAATTTGTTGCTGGTATACTTGTTGGAAGGAAAATGAAAAGATGATTTGAATGTTGGAGTTGAGGACTCCTTGAGATTATTGTAAAAATTGATTTGTTTGGTGAATTTCTTTTAAATATAAATATGGTATATGATAAAGCATTGTAGTGCCGTTTTGATTTATGTAGCTTAGTGGAATAAAGCTTAGTTTTTTGTTTTTAGGTTTTCCCCTTCTTTGTCCTTGCAAAAAGTTACTTGTAAGAACTGATGCGTGATGTGACTGACAATTCAAGTTTAAATTCAAGCTTAACTGGAAAATATCTAAGATGTGTGTGAATGGCTCCGGACTAACAGGAGGCAACAAGGAGAGCACCCGGCTCTGCTGGGGGTGATGATGTCAAGAATCAAGATGTTCGAGGTCTATTAGTTTGCACTGCACTAATGTAATGATATCTGTAAGATACTTTGTTGTGTAAGCAACATCATTGTAAGAGCTATTGCGTGCAATTTGTTATTTCTTTTCATTCTATATATAACATGAACTAAGTTTTGTTCCATTAGGTGGACTAGTGGAGTCAGATATTTGTATGGATCAAATGATCTTATAATGCTGTGTTACATATTCTTTCCATTCCATATAAAAATTTTATTTCAAATAACTGGGTTACAGTGTCTAATTAGTAATAATTAATATCTCTAAGGAAGTTAAATTTTTTTGTTCAACAGGATGAAGGTACAAATGTTGTATTAGTGGTGAGTCTGCAAAATAAAAATAATATTAATAATAACGGAATGCATTTGGGTTTTCAATGGAATATGGGAATTTATTGCATGCTTGAGTTCTATGTATACATTCTTGCAGTAGATTGTGCATCACAAACGCCTCAGACAAAAAGAAAGGCAGAAAAACAAGCAATACACATTTATACCTTTTGAATGGTGGTTGTATTCCATTCATATATCACTATTATCCTCTTATTTAACGGAATTATGATAAGACTTTAAAATGATAATATAATGTTTGGAGAGATTGTTTAATTATGCCTAAATTTCTACCTTAAAACAATGGAAGCATTTAGACAACCAGTTCACCTTTTCCAAAAAATCAAAAAACAAAAGAAAGCCTCCTCACTCGTGATTACGCAACCACTGTAGGACGTAAGTATTCAATGATCAATGATTCCAATGCCAACTGTATCCTTCAACAAAAATGTTATTTATATTTAGAAAGTATGAGATATCGTATCAATTTATATCTTATTTATCATTAGATAAAATGTGAGCCGACTTAAATGAGATCCACATTCCATCAAACTGTGGATGAGATGTGAGTCGATACAGTATTTTTTTATATTGTGAGTATAAATAATATAACTCTTATTAATCGCCCCAATAATATAGCTCTTTTCAATCGCCCCTAAGAGGGTTTGGAATTATAAAAAATGTAAATTATTTAATTTATAACTTAAATTTTATGTTTGGATCTTTAATAAAATAGAAAATGATGTGATTTTTAGATCCATGAGATTTCATTCATTTATTTTTTGAAATCCTATTAAATTTGATAAGATTTGAGTGAAATTGATTTGATTGGAAAATTTAAACACAAATAAAAAATTTATTCATTTAATTTTTTAATCATTTTAAGCATAAAAATTGATTTCCAAATCAATTAAATTTTATTTCTTATTTAATCATTCAAATCTGGTGTGAACTCGGACTGTAGACCAAGTTTTCCACAGTACAGGCATGCATCTATCTACTGATCATTCTTTAGTTGCCAAATTGTATTGAACCATGCATCTGAGCTTGGTCTGTTTTTGCTATGTTTCTGATTCATCATGTGTAGTCCCACCAAGGGACACTCGCCAAGTCAACCTGGTTACTCACCAACTACAACCAGCCATTACACTCCACAGACGGGGGCCAAGGATGATTAGTGGCACTCACTTAGGTAAACTAACAGCTATACCGAAGCAAATATGCATCTGTCAGGATTTTTGTCATATTGGACAGAGCATTTGACAGTATAAATGATTCACATTTTTCCACGATACAAAAGCTGATTTAAAATCATCATAATTATGTTTTCTTCTCCTATTTGTTTTAAGTGTTTGAGAGAATATATTTGGTCCAGACATGTTTCAAAAGATTTTCAATGATGTTCCTTGATAGTAAAGGTGTAGGGTTTCTCTACTTTCAAAGTAAATATTGAAAATTCTGAAGTGTTTACAAACTTGAAATTAAATTGATCAGATTCTGGACAAATGGGGGGAAGGAAATTCAGTGACGTGTATAATTGGAAGGGGAAAAAAAAAAGAAAAAGAGAGAGATGATTTGGATTTTGGACTTGAGAAATTCTTCAGATGGATGTGAAAAGCGATTTTGGCAAATTTCCTTCTTTGGCCTTGTAAAAACTAACTAGTAGCTTGTAAAAAATGGTATGCATGTGACTGATGCCAATTCAAGTTTAACTTGAAAATATCCAAGACTGGTGTGAATGGATCAGGTCAACAGTCAACCCGAGGCAACAAGGAGAGGACTCAGCCCTGGTGGTGTGAGTGTGACATCAAGATGTTCAAGGCCTCTTAGTTTGCATTGTATTCATTGCATGCATGATTTGACTCCCCGTTGACCGTAAATTCGGAATACTTTGTCAACACTGATTTTAGATTCTGCTGTAATGGTCGAACATTTTTTTAATCTGGCCTTGTGATTGGGGATTGGCATCTCGTACCAATACTTGTGAATGTAAGTCCCGGGGATGGTCACTGACAAATATTTCTTTGTAACAAATTTATGATCTATGATACGGACTTTGAACAAATCGATTTGCCATCGTGATGATTAGAATTGTGATTCCGGTTTACCTCGTCTTGTGTATGTTACTCTGGTCTAAATCATACGGTGCTTCTTGTATCTACATAAAAATATTATTTCAAATAATCAGACGATAGTGCCTAATAATTAATGTCTCAAACGTAACCTTGTTAAATTTATTTGTAAAAGAGAGAGATGATCTAATATTAATGGTGTGTTTCCAATCAAGAATAATGAGAACACATGCATGAAACGTGGCCCGTAAATTGTGTTAGTTAGATGGTTACAAATTAGTAACTTGTTAGTCACTCTCATAAGTCTATATAAGGCTTGATGTCTGTCGTATTACCTCATTTTCTCGTTTAGTAGAATTTATCATTTTAATTTTTTCTTATTTCACTTTATTCTTTGAGTACTTTACCATAGATGTCAATATGGGGTCAGAGCCATATCATTTATCATGAAGAGATTATACTTCTGCAGCGTTAAGTTCTTTTTGAAGAGCGATTTTCCTTTCTTACTCATTCTCCCTCTTAGTTCGAACACTATTTTGTTTTTCCCTCTTAATCTGAAAGTACCGATTCAAACATCCAATATTCCTTTAATCTCCCTTTTCTTCTCAATCCACCGTAACAATTTGTATTTACTTTCTGACTAGCTTTGTTATTTTTGTTCACTTGTTTACATTGTATTGCTCATCCCAAGTTGAAGATCTTAATATAAGCATGCTCTAGCTTGCAAGCGCTTATTAGAGATACAATTATGTTAGTTAGGGACTTATATCATGCTTAACTTTTATATTAGTATTCGTACATTAGATCAAGCATCACCGGATCTTCAAAAAGACAAAGGGAGAAAAGCAAGCAACACAAAATTATAAGGGTTAAATGGACTTTATCTCTCTGAATTTTATATCATATGCAATTTATACCATGACTTTTCAAAATGTGCATCACGACACTAGAACTTTTCAAATTGTGTAAAAAAATCTCCTAATCTTCAAATAGTGCAAAACTTTAAGTCATGACAGGGAGTCAAGCTGCACGTAATAAAAAAATCATAGGGTTAATTGCATATAGAATTCATAAACAAGATGTTGGTTACACAAATTAAAAATATCAGGGAATTAAGTGCACGGTGTCGTTTGCACAAATTAAAAATATCGGGGGCTAAGTGCACATAAATATTACCTTAATTAATTACCAAAATTATATTAAGGGGTGTTTTACACAGTTTGAAAAGTTTAGAGTGTCGCATTACATATATTGAAAAGTCAAGGTGTATTACACATATCATAAATTTTAGGGGTAAAGTGCATTTAACTACCTAAATTATAATAAGCAAGCAAGTTTTGAATTCTGATTGCAATACCTCCATACATCACTGCTATCCCCGCATTCAACGGAATTTATGATAATAGACTTGGAAATGAAAAATCTCGTGTATGGAGAGATTGTTTATATAATAATCTCTATTTTTCTACCTTCAGACGCGTGGAGCGTTTCAATGAAAGCATGACGTATCCTTCTTATGACCAAATCCAAAGCCTCATGCTGTATTCTATGGTGTGCCGGCATCACGTTCAACTTTAACAAAATCTCCTCACTCTTAATTACTCTACTCGCCACTTGTTTATGACTTGTCTCAATATCCTTTCCTTAATTGCCCCCTGACCTCTCCTAAAAAATCTATTCTTTTTCAGTTGCTCCTATGGCCCTCTACATGCCGTGCCAACCATGTTGTCTAGCATCATCATTCATCACTCTTCAGTCTTCACACTATATATTCATAATCACAATTCATTGTGGCTCTCATGGGCTATATATTATATAGTTAGAGCACTATAAGACTCTAGTATTTTATATATCTGACCCAACATGGAGAAACTGTCTCAAATGAAGAACAATTTCTTCAAGTTTCTTCCCAAACAACCAGTAGCCTCCGTGGCCTTCCATCTGAACCTAAGTCCCCCTCGATCTCCTGTTTCAATAATTCCCAGGGAAGCTCGAAGGAAGCACAAAGGTGGTGGAATGAGCTTCAGTGCAGCAAAGGAACCCTCCTCTCCAAAGGTCTCATGCATGGGACAAGTTCAGTGCAAGAATAAGAAGATGGCCCAGAAGCACAAAAGGGTTAAACAACCTGAAATGATGAAGAATAAGATCAGTGACTCTTCATCAGTTTCATGCACTGAGAAGAGGGAGGAGGAGAGGATTCTGGTGTGGATCTCTAAGCTGGGAAGTGGTGGTGAGGGACCAAAGCAAAGTGGGGAGGCTTTTGTTGTGGAAGAGAAGGCATCATCAGCCTCGGTAGAAGCACCATCGTTGGGCACCATGAAGAAATTCACGAGTGGTAGAGGAACCTTGTATGATTTTGATTTTGCACATGCAAAATGGTGAACATGTGACTTTCATTGTTCACGTAGGGTACACTGTACGGGAAATAATAAGAGAAATATTATTTATATTATATGCGCGACAATCGTGATTTAATAATAATTTCTATTGATTATTAGATGGAATGTAAATTCTATTTAATTTGGGACTCACATCTCATTTAATAATAGATGAAAGTATATCAACATGATCACTCATAATGCGTTAATATAAATAATACTACTCAAATAATAAAAAAAAAGGTAAAGTACAATGGTCAATCGTTTAGAACGGATTAATTTATTTTTTTTTTAAGAATTGTCATGTCAATGATGACCACGTTCCTAAATGAATTTAGTTTTGATCTACAGAGTAAAATTTTATTTAATTAATAATCAATATTAAACATAACGTGCCACATGAGTAATTATAACAGTGTCTTTTAATTCACTACTTAAAAATTATTTAAATAAAAGATTTTAATTAGATAATAACATAAAGTGAATAGTGTTTTGCATTGTCGAAACATTCAAATTAACTCATACTAAAATGTCTGAGAATAAATTTTTAGAATTGTGTCTACCAAAGAATTTTTCTATTGAGAATCTGATCCATTTCTAGACTAACGTTTTTATATATGTTAATTACTATATAAAATGCCTAACAGATGATGTAATAAACAATTCTTAACCAAGAATTTTTCTTCTTGTTCCACTAGAGGCAATGAGTTTCAAGCTTAAACGGCATGTTCACACCTTTAATGGGTTTAAGAGCTTGATTATGTTATTATAAATTTATTCAATGAGATCTCAAAATAAAATAAGTTTAATTTTTATATATTAATAGTGTAAAGTAATTTTATATTGTCAACCAATACAATTTTAAGAAAGTGCCTAGTGATGATGGACAATTATCATATTAGATATAGTTATCTAGCATGATTTTTATCACGAATTATTTTCCTTGGTTAACAATAGTTGTACTTTTGCCTATAGCCGAAGGTTCCTTAATCTTCTTATTTCCTCGTCGAGGAAATAAGGTAATTAAGTGGTGTACGATTTGTATATGCTTAATCGATCTCCTTCTAACAACCTATGTAATACTTGAATTCTCGATGTAGATGCTATATAGTTGGTTCTCATCCTTCAGAGACTACGAGTATAATAGGAGCATCTGTCGACAAAAGGATCACCCTAAGATGATCATCTCGTGGCATTTATCATATAATTAAATTTTCATTAGTTGATAATGTAAAATTAAACTTAAATAAAATCACATGGTAATATAATATTACTGATCATACGTTAAATTTAAACTCAAATATTATTTTGGTAAAGTTTATGCTTAGCGATTAGTTAAACATGATTTGATATTAATAGGTAATAATCTTATATTATGCATGTCGAGTTGTGATGACATTGACATATGAAGGTTGTTGGCAAAATGAATTGTCACCTCTTACCCAAACTGTTAAAAAATAAAATAAAAATATTATTTTAATATTTTAAAGTGGGTATCCCATTGAATATAAAATAATTTTACATGGTTTAAAAGAAAATAAAAACATTATTTTAAACACATTCCCTTTTGTTAAAAAGAAGCTTTGGTCTGAACAGAGGCCACTTCTCCCAAGATCTCGTGTATGGGTGAAATTCTGTGCATAAAGAATATGAAGTAGGCCCAATTTCATGCCCAAAAAAGGGGTCTCTCTTAATAGGCTTTCAGACCCAAAAAAAACAAACTATTGAATTTTCCTTTGTAAAATTTCAAAGGCAAAATTTGCGTTTTATAGACGTTTGTTTAAAGTTTAAACTATGATTTCAGTGTTCTATAAATGTTTCAAGCGAAATGATGATGAGCTCAAGCGAAGGGGGTAAGCTTTCGATATCAGCCACAGTAAAAGCCCCACTGTTGGGTGCGATAAACTTGCCAGGTGTGTTAAGGATTTGATTGCGTCACTTTGATGTTACATTGCACCAACTCAAAGGAGGCTGTGACTTGATTACACCATCCATGGCAAAGAAGATATAATGATTTAGGGTGTCGGAAATTTTTGCACCAATTATTGTGATTACCATATTCAAAAGTTTATGTATAGCCATCACGTTAAAAATTTGTTTTCATTCATATTTTGAACTTTGAAGTGTTGATTGCAGATTGCGATTTGCTTTTTGTATAGACAACATACAGGTTCTGACTTAATAATATATGCAAATTGGGAAAAAAAAAAAAACAGAAAAACTATGTAAGTTTTATTAAGTGATTCAGGCGATTTTCTTTCGGTCCATTGGCACGGTTTCGGGAGTTAGAGATGAGTAATGATTCCCTCCTCTAAGCTCAAACGAGGACAAAGTTTTACTTGGCTGGCAACTTCTAATTTTCTTTCATTCGGATTAATGCAGTCATTGACACTTTATATCCACAATAAATAATCGACGATTCTCTTTGAACAGAAGGTCAAACTGCTTTCAATCAAATGTTTTTCAACAAACTCAATAGTTTGGACATCAACATTTAATTTTCTAGATCTCAATTGGGGGAGTGAAAAGCTACTTCTTTTGGGTTCTATATAAAAAAGAATCGAGTGTCAAAATAAGTGTGAATGAGATGAGAATAAAATGCATAATGTGATTTGTGTGCTATGTATGGAATGTTAAATGTAGAAGAATTGAAAATGTAAAGTAATTGATTGACAAATATAAGTAAAAGTACATACATTGTAAAGAAAACTTAGGAAATCTAGCGAAGCAGGAAATGGGATTGAGAAAAATTACTTAAGTAGCATTTCGTTGCTGTCCTGAGACCGAAATACAGGGAGAGTTTGTCCCTGTATCATATTTGGTGGTGAAGACAAGGTATGGGGTTGGAAAATTTTTCCGTCCCAAAGACAAAAATTTTATGTATTTATATCCCACTAAAAAGTGGGAACAATGGAGACAGAAAATGGGGGCAGTGGTTCGGTCACCTGCCGCCGCAGCCGGCTGTCGGTCAACTCCCAGTCAACAGCTATCGACAGACGGTCAACGGTGGTCAATAGTGGTTAACGGCCAATATTTTTTTGTCTTCGTCTCCACAACTAAACATGATACAGGGACAATATTTTTTCTGTCTCCGTCTCCACTATCACTGTATTTCTGTCTTAGAGACATCAACCAAGCGCTACCTTAAAGGACTATTTTCTCTGTTTAGTCATATGGATGACATTGTAGAGCGAGTGTGGGTAAAAATTTCAATCCATTACAAATATACAAAACTACTATTTATAGACATTTTAAGACTCTAAGATTTTGACACTTTTCTTTTGGCTGCATCCTTGGATGTTGTCTACCTGTCTTTGACAGTTTCTTCCCCAATCACACACCTTCTTGTCAAGTGGTTATCACTCCGTTGTGTCTTCATAAGGCTTTTATCAGTAACCGCTAAAAACTGTTGACAACTATTGTTAACTGGCGCTCAACCAATGTTTGTCCTCTACTGATTATTGTGACGATCTTCTTAATATCCTCAAAATCTTCTATGTCCTAAATGACAAACATGGATTTTGATTTTCCAAACTCGAACGTGAGAATTTTGTCATCATTGATTTGCAATCTTGGATATTTAGGCTTCATCCTGAGTGACCATCATCAGTTCCAACATGTCGATTGAGAAAGTTAGAGCTTTGTCAATTTTGATCTGTTCCTCCTTGCTAATCTTCAGGTCAAATTCGACATGACGGACATTTGTCATGCATTGTTATCACCAAAAGCCTTCATACTTTGTCAGTCAAACTTCTCACCATGGCCCTCAGTTCACCAAGGTCGAATGGCAGTTCGACATTTTAATAGTTGATAAAATTTGGTGCCAACACATTCTTAATAGTTAGTTGATAGACATTTTAATTTTTTTAAGACTTTATATTTCATTAACATAAAAAGAAAATGATCATAATTGTCCAATAAACCCTCAAATTGGTTATTGGAAATGGTAGTGGTTGTTAAAGTTAATGATTAGGGACGTGCAAGTGGCATAGATGGTGAGTGTGATGGTAGAATGGTGGTGATAATGGAAAAGGAGAAGAGGGACAAATTTATCTCCAAGCCTCCTCAATGAAAATATCGTTGTTTAAAATAATATGAGAAAACAATATTTTCACCTTAAATAATTAATTTGACAAATGTGTAATTTGTTAACTTTAACAATGTCAGATTAACAAATAAAAATTAGCATGTTTCACATTTTTCACAATGAAGGACATCTCGATATTTTTTGTTTTTGAAAGATGGATTTGTTAAGGGATATTGTAACAAATTTAGAAGTTTATTCTATCATCATTGGTCGATTCTCATTGACTAGGCAAATTTTTCTTTCATTGTTATTATTAGTAAGTTGGTACATTAGAATTTGTTTCAAATTTTTTTTGAATTAAAATAAAATAAAAGGCAAACTACATACACCTTCGATAGAGTCTATCAATATGATATACATATCTTCTCTTAGATTTCAAATTGATGCTCGTCTCATGTATTTGATTTATTTTCACTACAATAACCTCCTTTATCCCTAAATTTTAATTTTTAAAAATCTACAAGATACATAAAATGACTTTTTTACCTTTACTAATTTATTCTATTTCTATTTCATATTAGTCAGCTCATTTTTACTCCCGCAGATTAAACCTAAATCCCTAATTTATTGCTTGATCGCGTGAGGCTTGTTTCAGTTTCCAATTTTCATTTTCATTTTTTAGAATTTTGTGAAGAAAAACTAAAAACTGGAAACTCAAACTAAACATACCATTGAGTTGCAATTAGACTAATGTTCAGGCATTCTAATGCATATCACCTATTGTACCCAAAATTAAAAAAGAGCATATTAACCTATATATATATATATTCAAAACAGAGAACAACATCCAGATCCATACTTCTAGTTTTAAACTGTTGCAATGCAATAAGAATGGTGTAATGTAGTCCTTTCCATCAAAAGGATTTGAGCAATTCCCCATCTCCATGGAAAATCCTTTCAACTCCCCTTCCTTTCACTTGCCTAAACATAATTAAGAATCCAAACACAACATATGATGAGATGATCGAATAGTTTGAAACACAACCCCACCGCTGGTTCTGTAAGAACTGTTATTGGCGGTGGTTGATAATGCAAGGCAGTGACGTGGTGTTCCTACAGATCTAGTTTGAAGAGGAGGAAGGCAGGCTACAACAAAGTGATAGTGGTTATGACAATGGGAAGCACAAGAGAGGGGTGAGGGTGATGATGGAAAAAGGGTGGGGTGGAGCTCTTTAACAGTGACAATGAAGGCTTGGGTGGTTGTTGGATGTGATTGGAGGTGTAAGAAAATGGGTAAAATTGGGATTTTGATAGATAGGTTAAGAGAAGGGAGAAAAATGTCAATTTAAAATATAAGAGATAATAAGTGTCAAATTGATAAAAGTCAGTAAAAGTTTATGTAATTTATCCAAAATTAAAATATAAAATATTATAACTATACAGTGGAACGCCAATTATTTAAAGATTATTAAACATGACTATAGTTAATATGAGAAATGTCTGAATATCTTTTTTTTTATTTTTTTAACAAATGTATTTATTGCTTCATTTTTTGTAGTCTTTAACAAACAATTAATAACAATAATATAATACATATTGTAAAGGCATCTTAGAAAATAAAAGGCAGTAATATAATTGTATTCAAATTCACATGCATCAATTCTTTTTTGTAGCGATAAAAGTTGCTATCATTGACATATAAAGAGGAAAAGTAAGTTTAAGGCCGTTGTTGGGATGGATATTCATATCTTTGCCTCGTTTTATGGAAGGATAGTGAATG
This sequence comes from Dalbergia cultrata, assembly GCA_031216105.1. Taxonomy (NCBI): domain Eukaryota; kingdom Viridiplantae; phylum Streptophyta; class Magnoliopsida; order Fabales; family Fabaceae; genus Dalbergia; species Dalbergia cultrata. Next base: position 56,795 of record JAVHNL010000094.1, read on the forward strand.
TTTCTTAAAGATCCGCCAACAAACAAAGGAGATGCCACACCTCACGTCCAACTCTGCAAGATATCATTGGCTTAATTCCCATGCCATTAAACTCGCATGTTCCACTCCACCCTACAGGCCCTTTAAAAGAATAATAAAATATTCTAAGGATCTATTTATTTTAGATTTTTAAAATTATACTATAAAATTTAAATTTTATATATAATTAAAAAATATAAAAGTTGATTTTTTAGAACCTACTCTTTTAAGAAGACCTTCTTCATATATACTATTAGGAATAAATTTTTTATAAAATACTTAAAGAGTTTAGCAAACTATTAACTGTAATAGCCCCACAGTTACTTATTTAATTACTTACTTACTTTGTTAGTTAATTATTTATAATTTTACATCCATTTTTAAGTGTTTATTTGGCATTTTTTCTAATATTAATTATTATTTAAGAGTTTGAATGAAATATTAATTACTTTGTAAATTTATCCTTAATACATTTTTTGTTGTTGAAGATTTATCGTTAAAAGAGAAAACTGGAGAAAAATGAAAGATTGAGAAATGAAGAAAGAAAAAAGAATAGTTCTTAATCCAACTAGGGTATTTTTTTTTATATAGATATTTTACTAGTTATTTTAATAATTTCTTAAACCTACGTGCTAAACCATAAAGACTGTTTAACTCAATTCCTTACCTAAAAGAGGTTAATAAAGTATTTTTATAGTACAATAGTTGTGAAAATGTCGTGATCAAAATGGCTTTGGGATCAAAGCAACTTTACCGCGGAATCATTGATTTGTCAAAAGAATCCAAGCCCATGGTAAGATACAGGACGTGGGCTACCGTTTATCCGTTGTGAGTTTAAATTGAGTCCCCATTGAAAATGATGCATGAGTGCCCCCTCTATCCATATATCCTACTATTACACCCATCACAGTACACACCAATATGATATATATATATATATATACACACACTCTCATATTTGATTTAATTTCACTACAATAACCTCCCTTATTCCTAAATTTTAATTTTTAAAAATCTAAAAATACATAAAAAGACTTTTTTTATCCGTATTAGTTTATTTTATTTCTATTTCATGTCAGTCAACTCATTTTCACCCCATCAAATAAAACCCTAAATCCCTAATTTATTGTATAACAGTGTGAGACTTGAAGACTAATGTTCTGGCATTCTAATGCATATCACCTATTGCACCCAAAATAAGAAAAATAGCATATCACCTCCCTCTCTCTATCTCTATCTATCTATATATATATATTCGAAAGAGAGAACAACATCCAGATTCATTCAGATTCATACTTTTGGTTTTAAACTGATGCAATGCAATAAGAATGGGGTAATGTAATACCTTTCAATTAAATGGATTGGAGCAATTCGCCATCTCTATGGAAAATCCTTTCAACTCCCCTTCCTTTCACCTACCTAAACATAATTAAGAATCCAAATACAATATATGATGAGATGATCGAATAGTTTGAAACATAACTCCACCGCTCATTCTGTAAGAACTATTATTGGCGGTGGTTCATGATGCAAGGCAGTAACGTGGTGTTCTTACAAATCTAGTTTGAAGAGGAGGAAGGCAGGCTTCAACAAATTGATAGTGGTCATGACAATAGGAAGCACAAGAGAAGGGTGATGGTGGTGATGGAGAAAGGGTTGGATGGAGCTCTTTAACAGTGACAATGGAGGTTTGGGTGGTTGTTGGATGTGATTGGAGGTGTAAGAAGATGGGTAAAATCAGGAGTTTGAAAGATAGGTTAAGAGAAAAAGAAGGGGAGGAAAATATCAATTTAAAATCTAAGAGAGAATAAATAAAGTTAAGTAAAAGTTGATGTAATTTATTCTAAAATAAAAGATAAAAAATTATAACTATATAGTGGAATGTCAGTTATTTAAAGATCATTAAACATGATTATAGTTAATATGAGAAATGTCTAAATATCTTTTTTTTATTTAATAAATGTATTCATTGCTTCATTTTTTGCGGTCTTTAACAAACAATTAATAACAATAATATAATGCATATTGTAAAGGTATTTTAGAAAATAAAAGGTAGTAATATGATTGTATTCAAATTCAAATGCATCAATTATTTTTTGTAGCAGTAAAAGTTGCTATCATTGACATGTAAAGAGGAAAGGTAAGTTTAAGGCCCTTTGGGATGGAGATTCGTATCTTTGCTTCGTCTTATGGAAAGATAATGAAGGTTTCTTAGAGATCCGCCAACAAACAAAGGGGATGCCACACCTCACGTCCAGCTCTGCAAGATACCACTTGCTTACTTCCCATGCCATTAAACTCACATGTTCCACCCTACAGGCCCTTTAAAACAATAATAAAATATTCTAAGGATCTATTTATTTTAGATTTTCAAAAAAAATCATAAAATTTAAATTTTATATATGATTAAAAAAATATAAAAGTTGATATTTTGTTTTCAGAATCTACTCTTTTAAGAATACCCTCTTCATACACATTGTTAGGAATAAATTTTTTTAATTAGATACTCTAGGTATGTTTGTGAGTTTGAATTTTAGAAGGAAATGTAGGGAAAGGGAGAAATGGTAATGTAAGATTTTAAAATTTTATATTAAAAGTCCTACTATTTTTTATTTTTTTCCTGTAAAATTTAAACTCACAGACATATCCTTGAGGAGTTTGGTTAACTATCAACTATGATGAGTTTCATAATTACGTATTTAATTACTTTTTACATTGTTAATTATTTATAAATTTACTTCATTTTTTAGTGTTTGTTGAGCACTTTTTCTAATATTAATTATTATTTAACAGTTTTAATGAAATATTAATTACTTTGCAAATTTATCCTTAAAAGAGAAACCCGAAGAAAAATGGAAAATTGAGAAATGAAGAAAGAGAAAAAAATAGTTCTTAATCCAACTAAGGTAGTTATATATATATATATATATATTACTGGTTATTTTAATAATTTCTTAAACCTATGTGCTAAACCGGATAGACTATTTACAATAACTCAATTCTTTACCTAAAAGACGTTAGCAGGGTATTTTTATAGTATAATGGTCGTGAAATGGCTTTGGGGATCAAAGCAACTTTACCACGGAATCATTGATTTGTCAAAAGAATCCAAGCCCATGGTAAGACACACGACGTGGGCCACCGTTTATCCGTTGTGAGTTTAAATTGAGTCCCCATTCTTGACCAAAAAAAAAAAAAATTGAGTCCCCATTGAAAATGATGCACGAGCGCCCCCTCCATCCATATCTCCTACTGTTACACCCATCACAGTACACACCAACAACGTGGAGCCGAGGTGGTGAACTGGGGGACCCACGCGTCCCCACTGTCACCAGCTTACACATTATCAAAAACTACTTACTCTCATTTCATTAGACCAAAATTTCATCATCATCGTGACATCGTCATCATGCGATGAAAAATGAAGCCAGATAGCAGATACTATATGCTATATTTATTCCAATAATGCCAAAAATATGTGTATTATTGTAGTTTGAAACCCATCGTGTAAAGATCCGGTGGACAATTGCGATCCCCGCTTCACTGTCACCCTGCTATTCTACCTCCTAATTCCAATCGCCAATTATTAACATGTCTTAAATTTACTAAATTACCATCTTATTAGTTTAATTTATTTCGTATAAACTCATTTTATAACACCAATTTTTTTTTTTTAATTACACGTGATCCGTTTCCTTAAATCCACCACCTCTTCAAATCTCAATTTCAGTTTTTCAAGAAATAATATAATACGAGCATGGAATTATGTGAATTCGCCAGCGAGGTACCCAGAGGAACAACACACGCATGCTCCTTCCTCTGCAGCACAACACGAGCAAGCAAAGGCAAAACCAAAACCTCAAACCCAGACTGAAGGAAGAAGCTTCACGTGATTTCTCAGTTTCCATTCCTCCAAGCCATTCCAAACTTCATATTCTCTCCCTTTTTGTCTCTTCCAGTCAAATTTCTGAAGGAAAAAAAAAAAAAAGAGAGAAAGGAAACGAAAAAATAAAATAAAAAACCGCTCCCGTTTATCTTTCTCTTCGGTGCGCGCACAGATTTGAAACTCTACGCTCGCCCGCACGGGAACACACACCCCGCTCTCTCTCTGTGCGTGCTTCGCTTATTGCTCCCATGGCGAAAACCGGTGACGGCAATGGCGTCATCTACCTGCACGGCGACCTCGACCTCAAAATCATCGAAGCTCGAAGCCTGCCTAACATGGACATCGTCTCAGAGCGGTTCCGCCGCTGCATCACCGCCTGCGACACAATCAAATTCCACTCCTCCGAAACCGCCTCCGCCGACGGCGGCGGCAGCAACAAACCCGGCGCCGCCCACCGCCCCCACCCGAAAATCATCACCAGCGACCCGTACGTCACCGTCTCCGTCCCTCAGGCCACCGTGGCGCGCACGCGCGTGATCCGCAACTCGCAGAACCCTCGCTGGAACGAGCGGTTCAACATCCCGCTCGCTCACCCTGTCGCGGAGCTCGAGTTCCGCGTCAAGGACGACGATACATTCGGCGCAGAGACCATGGGATCGGTGAAGATTCCGGCGACGCAGATTGCTGCCGGCGAGCCTATCTCCGGCTGGTTCCCGATCATCGGATCTTCCGGCAAGCAGCCGAAGCCGAACGCCGCGCTCTACATCGAGATGCAGTTTACGGCGGTAAATGACAACGTGCTTTACCAGCGCGGCATCGCCTCCGATCCGGAGCACGGCGGCGTGAGGCACACGTACTTTCCGGTGAGGAAAGGGAGCGCCGTAAGGCTGTACCAGGACGCGCATTGCCCCGAGGGTTTGGTTCCGGAGATTCGGCTCGATGATGGAAAGGTTTTCAAGCAACCAAAGTGCTGGGAAGATATATGCTATGCTATCTCTGAGGCTCATCACATGGTGTACCTTGTTGGTTGGTCGATTTACCACAAGATTAAGCTCGTTAGAGAGCCTACGAGGCCTTTGCCCAGAGGGGGAGACTTGACCCTTGGCGATTTGCTCAAGTATAAGTCTGAAGAAGGAGTTCGGGTTCTGTTGCTGGTTTGGGATGATAAGACTTCACATGATAAGTTCTTCTTCAAGTCGGTGAGACCCTGATTACTCAATTTATCATTCATTTCTTTGTGTGTGTGTGTGTGTGTGTGTTGTGATTATTTGTAGAGATGAGTGATCCTACTTTCCTGCTAGAGCACACTAGATATGATAGAATTGGAAATGATTGCATTAGAGAGAATGTTGAAATCGTGAAAAAGGAAGAGATAGAATTCCACCTTAGGTGATTTGGTCATGTGATGAGAAGACTTGTAGGAGCTTCAGTAAGAAGAACAGATGACATGGAGGGTAGTCCAATAGATAGGGCTAGAGAAAGACTAAAAAAGAAAAATTATAGATGAAACCAGTCCATGCAGTGAGAAAAGGTTTTGTTGTTGTTTCAATAATTTCAATTGGTTGACATGGTTTATGACACTATCTCGTCATCTCACCTATGTAAATAACCCAATCTAATAGGACCAACACTTGATTATTTAAATTAGTAGCTAGTTGGTGTGGTTTTGAATTGCTGTTCTTCTGATTCAGGTTTTTTGGTGCAGGCTGGAGTGATGCAGACTCATGATGAGGAAACGAAGAAGTTTTTTAAACATTCCTCTGTTACGTGTGTTCTGGCACCTCGGTATGCTAGCAGCAAGATGAGCTTCTTGAAGCAACAGGCAAGTACTGCTATCAACTGTTTAATATTTGGCAAGTTTTGCTTTTGAGTTTGATGGCCTGCACTTCATGACTTGATGGTTTGTGTGTGTTGAATTTTGATCATAGTATAGTCAATTTGTGCTGCTGTTGAATTTCTTTTGTCCCTCTTTTATGATTTGAGTTTTGTAGAGTTGATGCATTCTCCTGCATTTAATCAGGAGCTAGGATTCTTTATGATCTAATTTTCTGTGGAGTCAAATACTCAAATGTGAAATGTCCTGTGTTTTGTGGTCTAAGCCCTAAATCATCTGTATGCCTTTTTTTAGTAGACACAACGGAGAATGTAAAATGCATCTCTTACTTTTTGCTTCTAACTGCATCATTCATATTCCCTGAATGATCTCATGTCTCGAGACAAACAGCATATTAAAGTTGATTGTGATTGGTACTACACAGGTTGTTGGGACCGTCTTCACACACCACCAAAAATGTGTTATTGTGGACACACAGGCTGCTGGTAATGACCGAAAGATAACTGCTTTTATAGGAGGTCTTGATCTATGTGATGGTCGCTATGACACACCTCAGCATCGACTTTTTCGTGATCTTGACACTGTATTCGAGGGTGATTTCCACAATCCTACATTTCCTGTAAGTTGTCAGTTCAATTAGACACTAACTTTTTCTTTTCTGGGTACTGAGGAGGGCCAGAGGCCCTACAAATTAACTTGTTAATCATTACAATTATGCCTTCCATTTTGTCCGGACATTACTGTTTGAGTCCATGATTTGGCCATGAAGTATACAGAAGCTTTTCAATAGAAACTCTTTTGGTTATATAATCCATGATGTCTTGGTTAAACCCCTGAATTACAGGATTGGAGGATAAGGATTGCACTGTTTTGTTGAGTGTAGACTGATAGAACTGGATCAGAAATATACAAGAAAACTCTAAGGAATGTGTATTATTTGTGAATGAAAATACAAAGATTAGTGATATTTGAGAGATCCCTTGCTCTCCTAAAATCTCAACTCTTAATTTCTCAACTACGCTTCTGACAATAATTTTTATACTACTAATTCTTAACTAACTAATTGTTATTGCTAATTATAAGCTCAATTTATATCGTAGACCTCTAATGTCTATCAAGTATATAGTAGCTTCCAAATAGAATTCATATTTTGCAATGTAATCAATATTTTAGTGAAACCAATGAGTCACGGGGTTGAATTAGAGGTACACCATTAGATTGTATGAAAAGTGCTGTAGAGACCAATGATTATTTGGTCTTCAAGTATACTGAAGATTCTCTGTGGAATTTATAATTTGTAATATCACCCAAAATGTGTTCATGGCACCTACCACTGTATGGAGGTTTTTTTGGGCTAAAGATAGTCCAGTCTCTCATGTAGCAACCGGGTGAGGGATGCCTCATGTTAGCCTAGCAGACCTTTTCAGGATTGTGCCATCATGTCATCATGATTTATCTGCTTCAAAGTAACGTTCTAGAACAATCTTAGATATCAAATTTACTTAGCCTAATTAGGACAATGGAATTCAATCTCGTAGGCTGTATGGTTTTGTAATGCTTTAAACCTTTAGCTTTTCTTTTCTCTCTCCTTTAAGAGAAAATGACACATAATCTGATTTACCGTCACTTCTTACTGCTCTTATGTGTGCTGTTTGTGATAGGCTGGAACAAGGGCTCCAAGGCAACCATGGCATGATTTACACTGCAGAATAGATGGGCCTGCTGCATATGATGTTCTTATTAATTTTGAGCAGCGATGGAGAAAATCAACTACGTGGAAAGAGTTTGCTCTAATTTTCCAAAAAGCTTCTTCTCGTTGGCAGGATGATGCTTTAATAAGAATAGAACGCATCTCGTGGATAGTAAGTCCTTCCATTCCTCCCAGAAAGGAAAATTATACAATTGTTCCAGACGATGACCCTAAAGTATGGGTTTCTAGAGAAGAAGATCCTGAAAACTGGCATGTTCAGGTTGGACAACACAACCTTGTGGAGTAAATAATACTTTCATTATATTTTTTCTTGATTGTGGAGATAATTCATTTCATTACATTTTGGGCTACATATGATTTTACAGATCTTCCGTTCAATTGACTCAGGATCCCTGAAAGGATTTCCCAAGCGTGTTGATGTTGCTCTGCAGCAGGTTCATTAACTACCATTTTCCTTTCCTTCTCATCCTATTATATCTGTACAGAAAACTTGTAAATATGTTGACTCATGTGAACTCTGTGCTACACGCTTGCAAATCAACCTATATATCAAGTTAGATGATGGATTGATTTGCTATATATTTTGCAGTTTCTAACAACATCTTTTTTGGATGCAGAATCTTATCTGTGCTAAAAATTTGGTTATAGACAAAAGCATTCAAACAGGATACATTCAAGCAATCAGATCTGCTCAACATTTCATTTATATTGAAAACCAATACTTTATTGGATCATCATATGCATGGCCATCTTATAAAGATGCAGGTTAGACTCCGAGTCTTATTTTTAAAAGTTAAGATAGTGTTTATATTTTTTGCAATGTGGTTTGTTCTGCACAACATTTCATTTTAATGCATTAATCTTAGAACCCAAAAAATGTTGAATGCATGGCGTCATCTTAAAATTAGCTCCATACCTGTGACCTGGCCTCTGCATTTATTTTATGATGGATGCTAAACTTGATTAAATTTCTGACAAGCCACAGCCTAATTTCTTTGAAATATTAATCCCTTTATAATTTGATAAGTTAGGAAAGGGTGTTTGTTGGTATGGTATGAATTAGGTCCATATCAATTTAAATGATGAAAGTGATGGCATCATTTGCTTTAGATACTAATGGACTTGTAGCTGCTTTTGTACAGAAGATATATTTACTTTCAAGTTCTTGATGTTTACATCTTTTTGCTCAAAAAGAAAAAGAGAAAAAGGATAGTGAGATGTTCCACTTTCCTGTTGTTCTTTTTGTATTTTTGGTTTTGGTCATTGCGAGTTCATATGTTATCTGTGGTCAGGGGCTGATAACCTTATCCCAATGGAACTGGCGCTGAAAATTGCTAGTAAAATCAGATCAAATGAGAGATTTGCTGTTTATATTGTTTTACCAATGTGGCCAGAAGGTGATCCCAAAACTGGAGCTATGCAAGAAATCCTCTATTGGCAGGTATAGGATTATCTTACGTATAAAGTTTATAAACTGTCTGAATACGAAGTCTGAGGAGATCTTCTCTGTTGTGCACTTTAGAGAGTACCATGTAAGTAATTGCTGATGAGGAAATCAAGGGAGCAAGTTCTAACAAATCATGGTTTGTTATCTCTGGTTGTATCTGATCAAAATCAAAACCATTGATTATTTTCTTTACTGGTGATCTAACTAGCACTTTACTCTCCAAGTGCATCCCCACTTTATAAGATCTTTATCTGAAGTCTAGTGCTTCAAAGATTAGAAAAGCAATGAAAGAAAGCAAATGTTCATTCTTAGTTCTTTGTTCTCTGTATACAGAGCCAGACAATGCAGATGATGTATGAAGTTGTTGCTAGAGAATTGAAATCAATGCAACTTGCTGATGTGCACCCACAAGAGTACCTCAACTTTTATTGCCTTGGTAATCGGGAAGCATTTAATAAAGAAACCTCGAGTTCAAATGGTGCTCCGGTAATTTTGCTAAATAAAGTACTCATTGTCTATGCCTTTTCACAGCATAAAATTTTTCTCTTCAGCATCTTTTATATACTGTGAGTAGGATATTGAAATGTTAAGTACGTGTCTTACTAAAATGGTACACATTGATTGTATATTGACATGTTAAGTACTTATCTACTAAAATGTGAGGCACTTATCAAGATTGGGGTGTGAATGTAATTTTCTTTTTCAGGTCTCAAGTGCATATGAAAAAGGCCGATTTATGATTTATGTGCATGCTAAGGGGATGATTGTTGATGATGAGTATGTCATAGTAGGGTCTGCTAATATAAATCAAAGATCTATGGCTGCTACTAAAGATACTGAGATAGCTATGGGTGGATATCAACCCCATTACACTTGGTCTGCGAAGAAAAGACATCCACGTGGTCAGGTTTGTATTCTCCACAAGCTTTAATTATTCCAGCAAGTTTTCTACCTGGGGATCTCTTTTTTTCAGCTGCAAATGGCATGTTACTTTACAACTGAAGCACACTAATGAACTCTGAAATCACAGATATCTCATTTCAAATGAGTTTATCTTGTACATATATCAAACTGATAATGATTATTGGTATTCACCCTTATCTCATACTGAATGTGGATGACTAGTTCCCAGTCCATTAAAATTACCATATTATGTCAAGAGTTAGTAACCTAATAAAAACCATGGTTGGTTTAACTTTTCAACTATTTTTATTACCTTTTTGAGCTGTGCTTGTTCTAACAAAGTTGATTTCTGATTACTTGATGCCTCAATGGTGAACTTAGTATTACATCAGCTGGTTTTCGCTCCTGCAGATTTATGGTTACAGAAAGTCACTGTGGGCAGAGCATCTTGGCATGTTAAAAGAAACTTTCGACGAACCAGAGAGATTGGAGTGCGTGCGTAAAGTGAATGAAATTGCAGAAGATAACTGGAGAAAATTCGTTGCTGATGATTTTTCAGAGCTGCAAGGACATATTCTTAAGTATCCTTTACAGGTAGATTTCGATGGGAAGGTTAGCTCCCTTCCTGATTGTGAGAATTTCCCAGATGCTGGCGGTAAGATACTGGGGACCCACTCACCAACAATTCCAGATATCCTAACAACATAATCTTCAGGATTCATGTTGATTGAAAATGTGTGAAGATTGTGACGTGTGTTGCGTGCCCATATTGGGAAAGATGACAGAAAAAATTATGTTTTAGTTTTCTGTACTTAAATTCATTGTTCAAAGCTCTTGTAAATTTTTGACACTGTAGTGATTGATTCATATTTTGAAAGGGTCATCAGTTCATAGGTTGTGTCCACTGCCCTGTCCAGCGCTTTATTTTTATTTGGTCATAGTTCTCTGCAACCTTGTCTGCATTCATGGCTCAAAAAAATTAAAATAATTATATCGTTTGCTGGTGGAGTAGCCTTAAAATCTATTGTTCCTGCTGATCTTACTTTCTATATGATGAGATTAGCATTTCGAAGACATGTTCGAAGACTTGCACGTTGGTTAGATCACCTAACCTAATGTTTGAACAGGCTTAATTAGAATCTTCGTAAAATAACTTTTGAAAACAAGGGTATGATTATTTCCAAAGATTTATTCCTAAACATATCTATGCTCTTGAAAAAAGGATTGGGAGTTATTTTGTCCGGGCACAGAAATACAGGGATAATGAAGACGGAGACATAAAAAATATTGTCTTTATATCACGTTTGGTTATAAAGACGGGGACAGATATTGACTTTTGGTTGACCGGTGTTGATCACCGCTAGTCAACTGTTAACTTACATTGACCGGTAGCTGCCAGCATTGACCAGTGATGGCCGGCGGTGGTCGGTGGTTGATCGGTGGCCTGATTACCACTAGAAATTTGTGTCCCTGTGTCTTGTTCCCACTTTTTGGAGAGACTGAAATATAGAAATTTTTTATCTTTGAGACGAAAATTTTGTCCCCACCGAGGTAGTGCTTAGTAAGGGGGACGGAGACACAAATACAGGAATAGTTTATCCTGTATGCTGTTTGGTAAGGGGGATGGGGTATGGGGACGGAAAAATTTTCTATCCCATGGACTCAAATTTCTTGTATTTCTGTCCTTCCAAAAAATGGGGATAGGACACGGAGACACAAATTTCCAGTGGTGGTCAGACCACCGGTCAATCGCTGGCCGCCACCGGTCAATCGTTGGTTGCCGCCGATCAATGGCAGGTCGACGGTGGCCAATTGTCTCTGGCGGTGGTCAACGCCAGTCAATGGAAACTTAGCATTTGTCCCCGTCTCTACAATCAAACATGATATAGAGACAATATTGTTTATGTCTCTGTCCCCAATGTTCTTGTATTTTTGTCCCCTTACCAACGCTACCTTAGATACCTGTAAGGAAATTAATATATTTACTAATCAGTGACTAATATTTATGATGAAGTTGTAACTTGAAATATAATTTCTTTTATGGAAATGATTTTTTATATTTTTATTCGGTAAAAATTTAAACAAGTGATTTAATATTAGTCACTAATCAAGGCACTAAAATTGGTGTTGTGGTGAGGGATTTGGATAGTAAGCATGGGATTTTATGTTCAAATCTTAATTTCAAAAGTATAAAAAAAATATTAGTCACTAGTCACGTCAAGGCAATGGTAACATTAAAAGGATTGAGAGTAGATGACTTCTAAAATTATTCTAAAATATGTGGTAAAGAGTTTTGTTAATATTTCTTAATATTTGAGACATTTATTTATTGAGTTTAATTTTGATACATTAAAAATGCTCTTACAATGTCATTCAACTAAAATATTTTATTTGTATGACTTTTTAAATAGTGGATGAGAGAATCAATTATTATGTTTATTGTGGCAATATATAATTAGATGATTGTAAAATATTTTTCATACTCAATATATAGAAATTAAATTCTTATTTTTTTTAATGGAATTCTTTAATTATTTGTTGCCATGTGATTGTTTTTTATTTATTTGATCAATGGATTTGGTTTTTGGGATCAGTTTTGAGATGCTTGTGTGAAAATTTGTACGGCCCAAGTGCCTAAGAAGACTCTGGCCCAACAAAATGATCTAGCCTAGTTTTAGTTCCTCAAATTTAAACGGTCGAGTCCATACCCAAAAAAAAAATATATGTAACACATATATATAGAAATCGAAGGTCAATGCACTTGGCCAAAACCCTAACCCTTTGTCTCTTTCCGTTGAACTCTCGAAGGTCTTAGCTCGTGGAAATGGCAAGTTCCTCTTTCTCAATCTATCTCTCATTCCGTTTCTTCTGACCGACAAAGCGATCATAATCTAACGCCTCATTCCTCGTTCTCTCTATTTTCCTTTTCATTGTTTTGCAGGCGGATTCTCCTGTGAGAAGGTAAACCCTAGAAACTTTGTTATTACCGTAATCACGTTAATCAAATGTCGTTGGAGCACGATAATCCGTGTTCTATTCGCATAGAGAAGCATCTTCGTTTGTATATGTGTAGCTTTTAGTTATTTCTCTTCCTAAGTCGAAACATCGTATTAACCACCAATTCGTTTGTTATGCCACGGCGGCTTTTGGTTTCTTAGGTTGTGCATTTTCCTTTGTCGCTGAACGGGATTGTATTGTATCTGGAATACTCTGAAACATAATCAAATGATGAATTGAGAATTGATTTGTGAATGAATTGAATTCCCAAATTTTATCACCCCCAAACAAGTTTCATAGATTGTAAAAGTGGTCATTCCCAAATTATAGGTTGATCAGGGGTTTTTAATTGATCATTTGGACTCAATACTGATATTGAAGCTGTTCATGATGGATTATTTCAGGAATTCAAGATCGCCTTCCCCATGGAGAGCTCAATCAAGGTCGAGATCCAGGTCAAGGTCCAGGTCTAGGCCTAGGTCTAGGTCAAGATCTATTCCAAGACAAAGGCCAAGATCCCGCTCTAGAAGTCGTGGCAGGTTTGTGGCAGCCAGGGTTTAGCTTTCAATAGTTAGGGGCTTGTGTCTACGGCACTCCTTTTTATCATATCCCTCTTACAGTGCCTGATACTTCTTCCTATTGTTTTCTCCCATTGTCTCAATTCATGATTGGTCTTTTCTTGTTCAGGTCAAGATCAAGAAGTCATGAAAGGTCAGCCATTTTCAATTTTACTTGTGTGCTTAAAATCTCAACTCTCAGTATATGTTTGAAATGCAAACTTTGCTTGAGTGCTCTATTGTTGATTACCATGTGTCAGGATGTCCTGATATCTTCAGTGATGTTGCAGGGATGAGACTCACAATCCTGGGAATACACTTTATGTGACAGGCCTATCTTCAAGGGTCACTGAGAGAGACTTAGAGGAGCATTTCTCAAAGGAAGGAAAAGTGGGTTTCATATTAAGTTTCTCCCCTTTTTTAATTGGATCACCATTGTTCATCCCTCAATCTTGGAATGACTGTCAATGATTATTTTCTTTGTTAGGTTGCTTCATGTTTCCTTGTGGTGGAGCCTCGAACTCGTATTTCTCGTGGTTTTGCCTTTATTACAATGGATTCTGTTGAGGGTGCGAACCGCTGTATCAAGTATCTCAATCAATCAGTTTTAGAGGGTCGCTATATCACTGTTGAGAGGGTAATGTGTTTTCCTATAACTAGTAGTTGATGAAACACTTGCGCTTTTCTTTCTTCTTAACTTGAAGGTTTTCTGGTTATATTCAGAATTCATTGCATCAGCTATGTTGGCAGCAATCAAAGATGATCAGTTCATCCATGTCAACTTTAGTGAAACAGCTTGATCAATGGCAAGCTTAAACAGCTAATCAATTGCTGAAATGCGTCTGATCAAGTGATCAACTAAACATAGCAACTATATTGTCCAACAACTTTACAACCTCAGCATTCACTTTCAACTCCCAACTAATCAACGGACCTTATCAACAACTTTCTAATCAGTCTTTTATGGTATCTTACGCCTGGCATTAATCATGAGTGTGAATATAACTTTTTCCCATTTCTTACAAGCTAAGTTCTTTTATCTTAATGAAACTTTCCTGTAAAGAGCACTATTAATATAATGTAAACGTGGTACTCCATACTACTCATCAAGGGCAGGAGGAAATCACAAAGATTCAAGTTGTTGTGCCATGAGTGATACTTGGATGATTTATGCAGCTTGTGTTATATGGAAGAATAAAAGAATTGAGCTTCTGTATTTTGTTTCAGTCACGAAGAAAGCGGGCAAGAACTCCTACACCTGGACACTATCTTGGGCTGAAAAGTACCAGAGACTACGGTAAGTTTGAGACATCTCTTTCTTGAGGGATTTTTGTAGAATATAAACTGATATATCCAACAGTCCAACTTTAGGAACACTGAAGCCAATAAAGTATTTGAACATCATTAATATGCCAACTTCCTTAATATTTGTTTAAAAGGAATTAATGATGTGTTCCATATGTATTGGCTTAGTGCACCCTAGTAAGGTACATGCTCCTCTTTAGTAGTGAGTCTTTATGTGCTGCATTCAGTAAGTTCCAAATTTTTCCTTGGATTATTAATGTTTAATGAATTCCATCTTCTGTTTGTCACAAGGACATCGCGGTGACCGTGGAAGGTATCGAGGTGGATCTGGACGTGACGATTATCCATATCGAAGATCTCCAAGGCGCTCACCATATCGAGGTGGAAGGGATTATTCACCAAGGCGCTCGCCCTATGGCGGAAGATCTAGGAGGGAAAGGTCCAGGTCACTCCCTTATTCTCCATATGGTAGCCCAGACAGGAGGTATGCTCGGGGATCCAGGTGATGTTTTTGGCTGTTGAAGTTTGAAAAGGGAAAGCAAAATATCGTGTAACTGTTGTAGTACCTTGACTATCTGTCTTTTGCCTATATGTGATGTATTTCTGTACTGGAAGAAGTCTGCAGTTATGTATGCGTCTTTGATACTTGTTTGGGTGACAGTGGAAGTAGGAGTGGGTAAAAGTAGTTTGAAACTTATTGAAGAAACAGAAGCTTTTGGCATTTGCAACTTCATAGGTCTACTAGATTTACTTGTGCATAGCTTCAACTTTACGAACCATTTTCCCTACCACTGCCCTCCCTGTATTTTAGTATTACTGCTCAAGTTGTTCTGCTTAGACCCAGAGTGGAATCAGCGGTAACCTTGATTGCAGCATCCGTTGGGGACTCGCGATCTGTCACTTCTGAGGTTGGAGCATCTCTCTATTCTTCCAATTCATTGATCAATCATATCTATTATCTAGTGGGAATCATATCGCTAGCTTGTTCCATGTTTTTCACGATCACTATGTATGCTTATTCCCATGATTGGTCCTCCATTCCTGCCGTAGCGTTTGCGGATCCTTCTATAGAAGAGGCTGGGCGGTGTTGGTAACTGGTAATTGGAACTTGGACGTGATAGTAACTACCTTTTACCTACGTTGTATTATTCGCAAGACCGAATGGATCCTCGTTAAAATCATTATGGACTACGTGGCAAATTCGATAGTGGAGGTGTACTACACTTGCAATTATAGTCGTCCTCTTGACCCAAATTATTAACACGGTAAAAGGCGCATTCAGCTTTTTGTGTTGCGCGTTATTTGGGTCATATTAAACAAACGGGTAAAATGGTCATTGACCTTAAAATCGAACGTTATTTTTTGTTTTACGAGAATGTCATGTTTTTGTTTGTTTGTGTTAATATTTTTATGAGTGATTAAGGTACAGTAGATCATAGAGTAGTATTGAGAAAAATAACTTAATTGCTTAAATGTATTATCATTAAAAAAAACCAAAGATTCTATTTTATAGATTTAAATTTTAAACTAATAATTCTAAAATAATAGTTTTAAAAATTAGATTTTGAAGACAATTTTGATTCCTTAATTCAATTTATTTACTAAAGATATTTTCATGAGGATAATGAAAATACTATTATTTTTAAACTCTTTTTAGAAAAGAAATTTATCGGCTAGTAATATATAATTGATTTATATTGTTCAGGCTTATAAATATTTTTTTCTCCCTTTTTACACCAAAAGTTATTTGCATTTCTTTAACACTTACTAATGTCAAACATGGATGGACTAATAAAAATCAGTCAAATAATTTAAGGGAAGGGATCCAATTAGGCATGAAGGAATAATAAAATAAGTGCGAATAATTTATGAAGAGTTCTATTATTGTTTAATTTATATGAAAGGATAAATTGTGAGAGTTGGTTTTCAAAACCTAATAACATGTATGGATATTGAATTTGTTAATAGTTTTTGAATTCCAATTGTTCTACACAAATTAAAACTAATCTCTTCTTTGAAACATGAATGATAAAAAAAATATAGATTTGATTTTAATATACTAAGTTTTACACAGTCATTCAATCATATAATGTCACATCAGTGAATATGATTAATTTTCAACCCTACTACTTGAAAAATTGTACAAAAGAAAAACTTTTTTACACCGCTAGTGTATCAAAATTAAACTCAAAAACTAATCTAAACATATTTCATTTTATTGTACAAAAGTAGAAAATCCTGAGTTTTCTTTTATTTTATTGTTGATCTGAAAACCCTGGGTTGGTTGCTCTTGACAGGCAGCTTAGATATGTTATAAAAGTGGAAAGAGACAAGCCCAATGGAAAAAAAAGCCCATTAAAAAGCCTTTGTCTCCAACATCGCATCATCAGCATCCAATCCAATCCATGTAGAACAAGAAGGAACAACCATGTTCCACTTCCAGTTCCAGTTCCACTCGACAGCTCTACTGAATCCCCAACCTCCCAAAATCTTCTCTCGTCTCCCACTACTCTTCCCTTCTTCTTCTTCTTCTTCTTCTTCTTCTTCTTCTTCACAAACCCTCAAATTCCCCAGAAACCTCCACTCTGTCCCCTCATCTGTGCACTCCTTGAACCAACACCACGACGACCGCGAAGAAGAAGAAGAACAAATAATCGGCGACTGCCTCGTTTTCGAGGAAGGCATCTTCGACGACCCCGTTTTCCACAACGGCACCAATTCCCACAATAATCTAACCCCAAACACGCCAAAACGCGGCAGTTCCAAGAAAAAGGCGCCAGAAATCGCGACGGAGAACTTGGTCCCTGAGAAATGGAGAGAGATTCAGGCGGAGATCAACATAACGAAGAGGGAGAGGCGCAAGATTGCGCAGGAGATGGAGTACAACAGCAAGGTCATGAAGAAGAGGCAAGGGTTGGTTCCACTAAGGGACATGAACTTGGATGACTATAAGGCTTATAAGGAAGCTAAGCTTGCGCACTTGAGGCCCCTGCTTCTGGACAACCCTTCGAGTTTTCAGGTGAAGGAGGAGCAGGGTTCTGTGGGAGAAGAAGGTGAATTGAATGATGAGAGTGATGATTGTGGTGGTGATGGTGAGCGTGTGCTGCCTAAGAATCCAAGGTGGGCTGTTTATGGGCGGGGTTTCGATGATGTCACTGAATTTTTCAATAGTGGGAACTATGACCCTACTGCTAAGAACACTGAAGGTATCTATCTCATTTTTCTCATTTTTTTTTTCTTTCTTAAATCTAGTGTAACATGGACTAATACAGTGGAAATTGTGGGTGCATTTATCTATTGTAACATGGACCAATAGAGAAGAAACTAAAGGGTACATTTGTTAAAAAAAAAAAAAGTTTAATTTGAAAACACACTCAGCGTAAAGTAATTTTACATAGATATCTAATCACGTGTTGTCTATGTATTAATAGAAGTGCTTGATTCAATATCACCTACTAAACACAAAGTCTTACAAATAAATGTATATGATTGGCAATGATTGCATCGAAATTAAACTAAAAAAAATCACTTTTGGTAGGAGCTGCTCA
>JAVHNL010000095.1:0-25000 GCA_031216105.1 Dalbergia cultrata
ATTTTCCATCGGTAACTTAAAAACTCTGTCGATAACAACGATTTTCTAGTAGTGTTTCTCTAATTTATAATATAAGTCGTTTAAAGTTATGTATAGTAATTAAAGTAATGATTATATTTCATTGATTTTTTTAAAAAAATTAAAAAATAAGGATAAAATTATCTTTTATCACCCATTATAAATTATTTCTCCATTAAATAGTTATACTCATATATATTCATTCTCACTCATTATAAATATAGAGGTAAACCAGATAAAAATTAATTAATATTTTCTTGAAATGTTCAAACGACTTATATTTTGGACTAGCCAAAAATTTTAAAAATAACTTGTATTATAAACCAGAGAAAGTGTTATAAAAATGTTATGTTTTCATGGTAAAAAAATATTCATTAATTACGTCTGCCAAACCCCTTCTTAGAGGCAAAAAAAAAAAAAAACTATTTTAACATTTTAAAAGTACTCACCCAATATCACATGTAAAGATGATAAAACAAATATTACCGGACACATCCACTTATGAGATATTAATTAACACTACTCCTTCGCCAGCATTGTTTAGATAAACTCTTTTTATGCTGCCTTAACAGTGACAAAACAGAACAACTCAACCGAAAAATCACTACCTAATCTAAGCTCCTCTCCTACTACACATTAGACACCTCATTTTCAAGCTAAGCGCTTGGCTTGATTCTAGTTTTTGCAATTTCCAGATGCCAGAAAGAGATAAGCACCAATGTCAAAGCGTTGTCCTCTCATAAATTTCAAAGCAAATGGAGACGGTTGAGTGCCTGCAACCAGATTCCATCTGCTGAAAAGAGAGAGAGAAAGAAAAGGAGGAGAAAAGGGGTTGTGGATGTAATGTGGGGTATTAATTGTTCCCATAAATACCATATCAACCTAACCGCAAACACTGTTGGGTGGCATGACATGTGTAAAACAAGATTCCCAATTGCATCAGAGATACTGCTTTGCCATATTGAGCAAACATAAAAAGAGGGGCTACCATAGCTTTTAAGCCCCGCAAAAATCAAAATTGACTTTTCATGGCATGGCACTGCAAGTCAACGTAAGCGGTAACCCCTTGTTATGCATGTGTATGTGTGAATTCATGATGATATAAAGTCTATCAAAGAGAAAGATGGAGTGTTTTGTGTTGTTGGGGGAGGCAGGGCAAATGGGTTTATGACAGTTCTTTTCTATACTAACAAAGCCAAGGCAGAGTCTCAGTCAGTCTCACGGGTACCTCCTTGCGCTATACATTAATGTTGCGGCCTGTCCATTCCAGAGGGAGATTCCCTCATTTAATGTAATGTGGTCTTTCTGGTTCCTTTCCTGCAACTGCAACACAGCGAGTATCGCGATCAATGATCATGCCCCGAACCCCATCCCCCTCCCCCCCACCCTTCTAATCTTTGCCCTCTCTTTCTCATGGAAGTGGAACCTCAACCAAAAAGAGTCCCTATAGTATATAACCAAGGTTATTTATTTATTTTTATCAACCTATAAGCAAGTTATGAACAATCACAAATTGTAAACAAGACTCCCATGCATATTTTAAAAAGACTACTAATATCAAAAAAATTTATACTATAATTCAGTAATATATATTCATATTAGTAAAAGTGATTAAATTTCATATTCACTACTTAAAAAGTTATGTAAATGTGGTGATTTGATTAGATAATAATGTAAAATATTTTCACAATGTCAGTACATAGATATTAAACTCTTTTAAAAAATTAATTTTTTAATATGAGTTTAATTTTGACGTATTATCAGTGAAAAAAATTTTTACATTATCATTCAATCAAATCATTTTGTTTGTATGATTTTTTAAGTAATAAATATGAGATTTAGCTACCTTCATTGGTATGACAATATATGATTGACTGGCAGTATAAAATTTTTTACAATGTCAGTGCATAAAATTTGACTCTTCTAATATATTCTACAAAGAAAAATAAGCATCTACTAATTGATTTAATTAGATGAATAAATAAATTTGCCATATAATATTATTTTATTAAAAAAATCATTTATAACTTTTTAAAAAAGTTTTATGATTGTATAAAAATATTATATATTGTCTGTGTACCAAAAATCATTTAAACTTAGCAATTAATTAATACTCTTGAGATACTTGTTAGTAAAATTTATTAAATTAATTTAAATTATTCAATTTAATCACTAAATCAAATGTAAATTTAGACATATAGTTTACCAATTTTATCAATTTTTTACTTAAATTTATATGTATTCTCTCCATTCTCTAATAAATATTTATCTTCACTTATGCAAATATACTAAGAAAATGATTGGATGAAATTCAAGTTAGATAGGTTTAAATATATTTTACAACACTACTCTTGTCATCTACTCCAACACTCTATCTCATATTTAATCTATCCATTGATTTTCTCTCTTATAAGGATATCAAGAAAAAAAATTAATATTATCTGAAATTCTTAAAATAATAGATAATAGTAGAAAAATAAAACTTTATAGATAGATGCTTTATAACTCCAAAATTTAATGAACATGTTATCATGAGACAATTATGCCCCACATGCAGACACACAAGAGGCAAAGGTTTCTTGCTAGTAGCATGAAGGTGGGGCCGAAGCAACAAAGGGTTAAATATGACTTTTTACTAACTTGGCAGTTTTGTTTTCTCAGAGATGCAACAATAAAACCGGAGGCAAAAAGGGGCATGGCGTTATGGGTGAATTGAAGAAAATAAAAGAGTCGTGTTATTCGTGGAGTGTGTGATATTGTGATGATTTATATCACATTTATTATTAAATGAAAAATAAATTCTATTTAAGTATGATTCATACTTCATTTAATAATAAATAAAGTGTGAATCAATACAATATCTTATAATCTATAAATACAATTAACATTTCTCACAATAAAAAGAGGGAAGTCAGCATGGGAGCGAGAACTATAAGATTTAAATGCTGTGTCCCAGCTTTATGCTTTGGTAGTCGGCGGTCTTAAATGCTGTATACGGGCCCCTCTTGCATTCTTGCGCCCTTAAAATCACCACTCCCACCCAAAGGGCATTCTCAAGCACTCACACAACACAACACAACCTTCAAACAAAGCAAAACAAACGCCTCTTTTCTTCTATTATTTTCATTCCCTTACTGCTTTCTTCGATATATCTGCTTGGCTTTTCCCTCCTCGTTCGAGCAAACGGATCAAGAAGGAAGAGATAGGGGAGGTAGAGGGACACAGTTGTATGAAGTAGCTATTGTGATATTGGCTTGGTTCACTCAGACAAAACTTGTACACAGTTTTGTAACTTTTGTATCACGGACATGTGAAACAAAGTTGAACAATGAATGTGGGGAGTTTTCTTGGTTTTGATTGAGCCGTGCCAATATCTCAGTGCTATTTCATGTTTTTCTAGGTTGCGGTAGGAGTGAAGAGAAGACCAAAACGCAAAGGAAGGTTTGTCTCATTAGCTTGACCGACTTGTTCCTTATGAGACTTGACTTTTGTGGTTACCATTTCATTTCTGTATATGACAATATATGGATTATATATCATACATGGATGCTTTTTCAAAACAAAGGAAAAAGAATTTGTCATAGGAAGTTCAGCATTTAGCTCAGTTACAAGTTTGCTAAATTACAAATGATCATTGAAAGACATAAGAGCATTAACTTAAAAAAATGTTGTATTTCATATCTTTGTATAAATCTTTCTAAATAAAAAAAATTACTTTTTATGATTTGAAAACATGAATTACATGTACTTTTTATTACTCTATTTAATATTTAAATTTTTTTTATAGGAGGATATATCATTACTTGTTAACTTGTTTGTCATTTGCCTCATTTGTGTGTGTCCGTTTGCAGTGCCGTGAAAAATATTTGTATCTTTTATGACTTTGTTTAAATAGAGGGTATTTCATGGACACGCTTCGTGTTGCCAAATTGAAACGGAAGATCAGATGATTAATGCTAGTTAAAACTTTGGATTCAACTTAAAAGATAAAAGTAACATCCAACAATAACCTTTTTTCAAAAAAAAAAAACACCAATCCGAATAAAATAAGAAGATATAAATACTGTGAAAAGATCAGCCGTATAAATGCTTGAACAACCGCATCAATATAGGTTTTTCCTTTTTTAATTTGTCTTGATTACAATAATGCAGGAACAAATTCGAGCGGTAACCGTACCATTGCTTGAGCGTCTATTTGCATTTTCGTAAGAAAAAAAATTGCATTTTCGTAATAAAAAATATTTAAATATACATACTACTTTCGAAAACTCCATATATGTCCTAGCTAGTTAATTAATGAATTCATTGGAGTTAATTAATGACTACATTGGAGTAATTTGCAATTATAGTGATCTTATTTTAGGGTTGTTTAAAATACTTGTTAAAGATTTAAAAGTGATAAGATTTTTATTGAATATTAAGCATTTTAAGTTTCCAATGAAAGAAACTAATTAAACTCTTTTAAAACATACTACTTTTGAATTCTTAAGGAATGTTTTTAGAGCATTAGTTAAAAAATGGGTTATAATATGGAGTGCTCAAAAGGTTATACACTCAGATAGAACGTAATGCATATTTTTTTCTTCTTTTATATTGATCAACTGAAAAATAAATTAAAAAATTGTACCTATACCATCATCCAATATAGGATTTTAATAACCATGTTACATTAAGTTTAGCGGTTACTTTAAATTTAATTTGAAAGTTCATGACATGATAATTTGTTTATTAATTTCGATTAGAGTAAAAAAATTATTCTCTAATCACAATAGACAAATCTCAAAATGAATTGTAAAATTTAAGGGTATAGAAATCGAGTATGAACAATCGACCGTTTTGATTTTTCATTCACAGAAGGCTATAGAGTAATCTACTCCATCTCTCTTTAATCTCACTTTCCCCCTGAAAACATAAAATAGGAATAACAAATACTTCACAATTGGAGTATGTTAAGCTTAATATTATTATGATGTTAACCAAACTACACCAAGGTGGATATTATGTTTCTCGTTAATGAACTTCCATTTTTTTTTTTGGGGTTGGAGTTGGTTCCTTTCATGTTTTAAAAACATGAGAGGGCTCTTTCATCAGAGATAAAAGCTTACTGCAAAGACTCACCTTGCTTGTGTCATGTTATATCATAACTCTCCAGTTCTTGAGCAAATTAAAGGAAAACATTGACAACCTATGTGCCATGTCAAACTGTCCATCCATTGTTATCAGTGTGAGTCATTTATTGATCAAACGTTGGATTTGACCATTTCCTTGCAATTTGCTTTATTTTTAAGGGGTGTAAAAAAAAACTACGGTTCTTTTTGGTTGTACATATCAGGATATATACAAGAGGAATAAAAACAAGGTGACACAACGAGATTTAACGCAGTTTTTTGTTTTGAACGGTCAACCAGTGTTTAATACAGAATAGTCTAGGAATTTAATTTACATACATTGCCAATGTAAAAAGAATTTTACAAACACATTTAATTGCGTATTATCACATTACAAAATTATTTGACTGAACCATCCATAACTTGAGTGCCTCAAAATTAATCTCATTGTCTAGACTCTGAATAAGTGTTTGGTATAAAGGGCCATCATATCATGCCTTGAGCGCCTGCACTCGCCCCAGTAATCTGGTTTAAGTATCATAGCATTGAGTGCCTGGCTTATCTTAGCAATTTTAATAAAATATCCAGAAACTATTTCCCCATCTCTTTATTTTTTTTTTTTAAGAAAGAAAATGTACAATATCTAATGTAAGAATGAAAGAGGTAAGACTGTAAGAGTGCATGGAATGTGTTTTCATTTTGAATATCATCCACAATGAAAGATGATCACAAAATATATAAAATAAAAAAATTATTATTTAAATGGTGGAAACGTGGAAGATAGATGAGCCAAAGTAGTGTGAGGTAAAACAAGTACACCTTACATTTCTCGACAAAAAAGTGATTTAGGGGTTGTTTGTAGGGATGGCAATGGGATGAGGCAAGTGTAGGGAGCACTTCCCCATTCCCTATCCTAAACCTCCACAAGTGTCCCCGTTCCCGATCCCTATGATGGGGGAAAGTTCCTACATCCCCTATCCCCATGGGTCTCCATTCCTCATAGAGATCCATGGAGATTCACAACATCGCAATGTTGTTTGCAGCTATGTTCATGCTATCCACTGTTTATTGTTCATCACAGGGCTGTCATTTGCTGTTCGTCGAGGCTCATAAGGCCATCAGAATGGAGAGAAACAAAGGGTGAGAGGAAAGTATGTGAGTAATGGCTGTCGGCAAGTGTGGGTGGTGAAGCCATGATAGTGGGTGTGGGTGGGATTGCGATTGAGAGCTCTTCTAGAGGGTGAGCAGCCAATGGTGCAACACATTGAGAAGTGAAGAGGGATGGGTCATGGGAAAAGTAGGAAAAATTACGGTTAGTGGTTGAGATTCTTTTTTTTTTGGAAAAAAATTAATAAAAATATTGAAAACTTAATAAAAATATTAAAAAATTAATAAAACATAGTTTTTACATGAAATTACCAAATTACCCTTTGGGGTGAGGTCCCTACAGGGCGGGAAACATAATCCCCGTCCCCATCCCAAAACTCATCACAGGGGGAGTTTCAGCCTTGTCTCCGTCCCCACAAGGGAAAAAATCCTCGACCGTGGGAATTTGAATCCGAGGATCCTTGCGGATATCTGTGTGTTCAAGTCCTCGTTGCCATCCCCAGTTGTTTGGAATTGTTTTTGTTTTTGTGTTTTTTAAAACTGTTTTGAAAATAATATTTTGAAAACTGTTTTGGGTAGCAATTAATGAATCAATTAATTACAAATGTGCCACTGCATTCTTTCCTGTTTTAAAAAACAAAATTCCAAAAACATCTTTAAGCTGTTTTCTAATTTTTGCTTTTAAAACACAAAATCCTTTTTTTTTTGTTTTTTAAATTAATCTGAAAAGAATAACTAATCAAACAATTTTTTTTTATTTTTTGTTTTTGAAAACTAAAATTTGTTTAGTAAAACACTTTCCAAAAAGCCTTCTAGAATTTTTTTTATTCATTAACGTGCCGTTTTCTTTGTAAGTAGATTAAGGTACTATTTAAGCTTACTCTCTGGAGTCCAATAAGAAGTTGTTATTTCAATAGGATTACAGCTTTCTACTATGGGCCTCAAAAAGAGTATAGAGTTAGGCCTAAACTGGACCGCAGGTGTGGGCCGAAGTTGCATCCCAACGCATATTGAAGGAGTTTTTGTTTCTAAATTATCAGTGTGAAAAGTGCACGATAAAAAAAAATATAGACCATGTTGGGTGGGTACAGTAGTTCAGTATCAGGTCCTTTAATCAAGTGGTTGGGGTTCAATCCCCAACTCTTGCAAATGGAAAGCACTCTATGACCAATCCCCTACTGCTTCGTGCATTGACAATCGGGATGAGAGCTTAGTCTTATGGCTACTAGCTATGGGAATCCCTTGGGAAGGCCCAATATATATATATATATATATATAAAATGGTTGACAAAAAAAGTGAGAAAAATGCATAGACCCAAAAAAAATTTTGAAAAATGCACATTCAATTGATATTATCTTTACAGGTATTGATGTTATGGCAAAAGTTAATGTTTTATAGTGTCTCTTCGCAGTACCTTCTGGCAATTGGACTTAGATTTCAGGTTTGTGTGCTGGAGTTCGTCACACAAGCTTATTAGGGATGCAAGTTTTGGTTGGTAAGAGTAGGACCCGTGAAAGGATAACATGATGTATGGCTTCGATTTTAAATAACTGTTATTTCAGTGTGTAGAACTGTTTATATCTGCTGCTAGCAATATTTAAAAGATTGCTATTGGCTAAGGAAATTTCAGATAAGATCACAATCATGTTGGATGACAAAAATAAAAAAGCATATTCTTATTCTTCTTCTCTTTTGGACATGCATATAATCTTTTGTCAGCACCCGCTAAATAACTTATTACGTTAATTAATTCTTTCAACTGGATTTGTAAGGAAAAACGACAGCAATCGGATAAGTTTTGGTCAATGCCATGCAAACTAGACAAATACAGCCGACAATAAAAGACACTAATTTTAGAGTTTGTAAGGGTGTAATTTAGTAATTGGCTGGGGGAAAATACCTAGAATGCAGGAGCCATTTTTTTCAAAAGACGCATTTTAAGTCAAAGTTTTTTGAAAAATACATTTGGGGACTATATCTACCCCTCGAGCACCTGAATGTATGAGTTAAATGTTTACATACCAAAACACATCCTATGCAATTTGTAATATCATCACCGTTTTACCATCTAAATAGTCAACTTTGGTCAACACGTAAAAAAAACTTGGGTCAAACAAGGGTCGATCTTTGATAGCTTGATAGCGCATGCAGTTAAAAAAACTTTGAATTCTGGTTTTCTATGGGCAATCATGTAGCTAGATCATCATGCATTTATAGCAGCCTTTTATCTTCTTTTGTTCTAGGTTGTTTTTTCTTATAAGGGCTGCTGGCATGCATGTAGAGTCAATTTAGGCCAGGTCATACCACCTAGCTACACGACACAACACATCATTCTGGGTTAATCTTAGTTGTGACTTGTGAGTAAGAAAAGCACCCAGGATTTAATGATTTCCATCCTTCACGATTTCTCCTTCTGATTGTCAACTCTGAAAAAGAAAAAAAAAAAGAGGGGACATCTTTTGTTAATTCCTTTTTGTATAAGTACAAATTTATTATGCCATTTTTTCACATATTCATTGTGAAAGTGAATCTCAATAGTTTTATATAAGATATATTCTATTGCTATGGATCTCATCAACTTTATTATAAGTAGATATAATGGTGACATGATAAACTTATACAAAAATATTATTTCCTAGTAATCTACACATATTCTTTGAATATTCTATATTCGGACTAAACAAATGCATTATTATGAAATTAGAAATGTTTTCAAGCAAATGCTTTTGTTTTCAACGTCAAATAGCTCAAGTGACTTCAATATCACTTTTCTAATATTGTTTGACCAGACCAAGTTCTATGTTTTATGCTTCTTACTAGTTGAGCCATGTCAACGATTATAATTGCCTTTTTTTAGCAATTTGTCGGTTGCTTCTAGGAATTCCGCAACGATAAATTTACAAACATCCCTAAATGGATAAGATCTAATGTATAATACTTGACGATGAATTGTGTAATTCAAATCAATTGTGTAAAATACTATAATATCAATAATCTATGGTATTGAAAGAAACAGATAGTTCCTTGAGAGAGTCTTCCTTCTATAAGGAGCATCAAAGGGGAAAAAAAGACGACAAATTCAAACAGATATTTTTACAAAATGTTAAAATCAGAACGGTTTTGTTTTGACTTGGATTATGTGAAAAAAAAAAATCCCGCAGCAAAGGCGCATCAAGTTCTCGATGTTATCTCTGTAGTACGTGTTCAGTTTTCAAAAAACAAATGAAAAAAATGGGAACAGATAACAGAGTCTGCGCACAAGCATATTTCTTCTTCTGCGGCTGCTTATCATCAAATCAAATACGGTAGAGAAACTTCTGTGGTTTGGTAGGGCCATGATTTTCACGTGGCAGGATAAGGACTCGACAGGACAAGTCACAAGCCCATGTTATCGTATAAACCTTAAAAGCTCCGTGGGCCATAGATCCCAATTGCTAGGTTCTTTTCACATCCCAACTCCTCCTCATTTTTCCATATCCTACTTATTCGTGTTCCGCTGTATCCTACTCATTTATCCAAAAGAAATAGAATAAAAAGAAAAGAATCTTTCATACTGGAAAAAGTGTGCTTTATTATTTGATTACTTTGTTTTTAGTTTAATTTGATGCAATGACAGTTAGTAATTTTTTACAGCCATCCAACCCTGTATACACATTAAAAAAAAAAAATTTGATTGTTCGAAAGAAGGAATATTTATCACTCCAAGGTTTGACATGAATTTTATGATTGCATTGAAAACATGAGAATAACGTGGAATTAACTGGTGATTTCAATTACGTCCCGTTTGACATTAAAATTGAGCATAGAATTGAAACTTGAAAGTGAACGGCCCAATTCCAATTTTTATATTTGGGTTGATATGAAAAATTCAAGCATAAAAATTGAAATTATAATTTCACAATTCAATTCAATATCATTAAAAAAAATTAAAATATATCACTCTTAATTACTAATCTATAGCCTATACTATATATAGGTAATTCTAAAACTTATTAAGTATCTCTTTTCTCATTAAAGTTTATATTTTTTTCATTTTTTTCTTAATTATTATGTTAAAATTCTACAATAAACCAAAACACAATTTAAGATTCTAAATCAATTTGAATTTCAGCATGCAAATGCATATTGTTTATAGTGAATATACTAAACAAATATAAATAATCGTGCATTAATGACTGTAAATTCTAGTTATCATCAGTAATTTTGGTAAAAATTTAACTTCTATTATTAATGACCTTAATCACCAGTATTTTATATATGTATATATACACACACAATCACCAATATTCACTACTGAAATTTTCAATCATTTATGATATAGTTATACTGATCCGAAATGTCTGAATGACACCTAAATTATTGAAACAAATATCATTTATCACGGGATTATCTCTTCAAAGAGTAAAGACTGTTTTCTTGCTTTGTTACGTTAAAAAATTCACATATCAACATTAGTGGAAGGTTAATAATAAAATAAAAATAATATGCAATACTAATATGTTAAGTTCTAAATAAAATAGAGCAAAAGTTTATTTCATTATATTCCTTCTCTTCCCTTTTCAATTCATCCCTATTAGTTTTGTTCTATTTCATTAATTAATGAAAGAACATTTAAATGTAATGTTAAAATATGTAGGGAATCCAATGAAAATGTAGGGATTATATTATTTTTTATAAATGTTTAGTGAAAAATATTTAATACTGTTAACAAACTAAAATTTATGCATAGGAGATTTCTTTGATATTATATTCATGATAATTTTAAGGGAATTAATTCTCATTATTAACAATGAGTAACTATTACTTAATTATGAACTTTATTACTTTTAATTGCATATTTTTACATGCTTTTTCAAATAATACTCATAGCTTTATCTTAATCATTAATTCTAACAAAACAATAATGCTCCTAAAAAAGTTGAGAATATCAAAGAAATCGTATATATATAAGATTTTTGTAGGAGCTAAGTACATTGAATAATATAATGTAATAATATAGTTATAAACTGTTAAATGATTAATAAACAGTTCAGTTTTATGTAAAGATGATGATACAAGTTTGAATCTCATAAAATACACTTATTGAGAAATGGAGTAATAAAAAATGCTGTATTCCTGAAATTATTAAACCAATGTGTCCCACAATTTATTTCATAAAAAATATAATCATATAATTGCATGAAAATCTTTTATTCTGAAAATATATCCTCATCAAATAAGTGTGACAAGAATTGACGATGATTAAGAATAAAGAAAAAGAATTTATGAAGATTATATCTATTATTTTATCCATATTGTGTGCCCATGTTGGGCGGAAGGAAGGGCCCACTCTGACGTGGATAGCTGGGAACAAACACACTGCACCGAAGCCAAACACTAATTAGTACCTGGAAACCCAACCCAACCACCCAACCCAACCCAACAAATAAACCAGAGATAAATTTAAAAAAAGAAAAAGAAAAAGAAAGAAACACTCCAAAAGCGTTTCTCGTCAACTGAATCTGCCCTCTTTCCCCCTTCTTCCCTCATCTCCTTTTTCTCCACCTCCTCACGATCCCCTTCCTCTCTCTCACTCGCTTCGTCTTCTTCTGTGGTGGAAAGTTTTTTTTGTTAAAGGCAGTGTTTGGCTGATCGTGGCTGTGCTTTTTTTCTTCCTTTTTTTTTTTCGGCTCTTTCTTTGTGTGTGGTTGGTCTCATGGTGAACGAGAACGACACTGAGAGCTGCGGGAGCAAGGCGGTGCAGTCATCGTCGCACGCGCATCTACGTCACCACCGACAGAAGCTCGAGGTCTACAATGAGGTCCTCCGTCGAATTCAGGACTCTAATTGCGAAGACGCCAACCTCCCTGGCTTCGACGATCACCTCTGGCTTCACTTCAATCGTCTTCCCGCTAGGTCTTCCGATTTACTTCACTTCATCTTCTCCTCCTTAATTTTCTTTCTATGCTTTTTTTTGTTCTTTCCTCTTTACTTTGCAAATTGATTATTAGTTTATTGCGTCTTTGTTATTATGAGAACTCCAAAAAAAAAAGAAAAGGAAAGAGTGGTGAAATAACGATTGAGGTGGAATTTTGCGTTTTTCTAGTGTTATTTTTGAAATTTATGATGAGAATTGAAGTTGAGAAAGGAAGAGATAGAGCTGAGTTTTTTTTTTTTTTCACTTTACCTTTTTTTTTTTCCCCTCCTAAGTGGATTTGGCGGAGTGGTTGGTTGGTCACTGTGCTTGGTGGTACTACATATATAGGTACGCGTTGGATGTGAATGTGGAGAGGGCAGAGGATGTTCTTGCGCATCAGAGATTGCTCAAGCTGGCAGAGGATCCCGCTACTCGACCTGCATTTCAAGTTCGCTTAGTACAGGTTAATTAACTATCATTCAAACACACTAATATAAAACGCCCTCATAATTTGTTTTTAAATTACTATATGAATTAAATTACTATGTGAATTTAATGATATCAAGATATTTGGTCAGTTATCAAATCATGGCATGGCATGTCATCAAAATTGTCTCACTCTTATTGTAACTCCCGCCAAAGTCACACGCACATGATGATATTTGATTGGTTTAAAGTGTAAATAAAATAGTACACTGACAGTTTGACAGTTAGCGTGTTGTGAATTTTGAGTGAAGGGAAATGTTTTTCCAGCATACTACTCTCTCTTTTTTATTGTGGTACCTGCTTCTTTTTTATTTATTTTTTTGTAAGGTTCTTGAATTTCTGTAGAAAATTAAATGTATTTTGGCCCCCTCGATACTAAGAATTCAGTATTCTAAAGTGTGTTTAGGATGCATGAAAGTAGTCATTTCTTTACTTGGCTGCACTATTTTGCTGTAGGCAATATAAATGCCAAATTATGGGATCAGCGTCATTTTGAGCGCCTAAAATAAGTCTGGAGTACTGCTAAATTCTGGCTGATTCATATTAGTATCATCCTTAATGCAGGTGTATCCATTTGGTGGTGCAAATAATGCTGATTCCACACACTCGGATCCTTCTGAGAAAGAAGATGCACAGAGTTCTCTTAACTATTCTTTTAAGCAGGGGTATGGCTCATACACTGTCGTATTAAATTTATTTCTCATCCTTGCTACAGCACAATAGGCACATGAAACCCTTTTATTTTCCAAGCTCTTGTTAATATCATTTTTCTATTGTTATTTGTGCCAATTGTTAAATTTTTTCATGTCATATCTCTGTCTTTGTCATGGCTGAAAAGTGTTCATCCACCGCCTACTTTTGGTTCATCGTCTAACCTTGAAGCTCTTGCACTTCAAACAACTAAAAATAACATTGAAGATGGGGGCAGTGCTATGGGTGTGACACCATATGTTCACCGGTACGCATTTGAGTATATTCACTATTTTGGATTGTAATTCTTGTAATGTTGTTGTGATTGGGCACGGTTCTTTCTTCTGCTTAAGTTAGTATTACTAAAGAATACCATATAATATCAAGTAGAAACATGCATTTCCCCTTAACCTAAATTTTTCTTGTGCCAAAATAAAAAGAAACAAGCATTTTATGATGAGGTTGATGTATAGACCCAGGTATCACATACTTCGAATATAATATTTTCCAAGTACAAGTCTCTTGGTTTTGTATCATTTGTCCAAGTTTTAGAGAGAGCGGTAAGTAAACAGAGGGAGGTGGGAGTAACTTTAGTTTTGTTGTTAGGCATCTTCATCTTTTCATTAAGATATTATCATCACTGAAGCAAGATCTATTGGAGAAAACTTGTAGAATCAGTCACAGTGAAGACCATTTTTTTTTAATTATTTTATCTCTTTGACAAGGTGGCTCTTATTGCAGTTCTAAGTAAGGAATAAGATTCCATATCCTCATTCGAATGCTAGAGTTATTTTGACCCTCATTAAATGGATATAGGGGGAATATTGCTTCTTGTTTCTGTTAGCTTATAGCAGTTAGTAAGTGTATTACTATCTAAAATTTTAAGTAGAGCTAATATTCTCACTACTAAATTTTAGGCCCATGCACGAGATTACCTTTTCAACAGTTGACAAGCCTAAACTGCTTAGTCAGGTAGTTTATACTGTTTCTATTCTTTTATATATATTTTTCCACTAAATTGTGCCTTTAAATTATTGGGTGAATTGTTGCAGATAATCCTCATTTCAGTTGCTTTTTAACTGTATCCTTCAGCATCAAACATAATTATAGACGATAGCTCTTGCTTTTCTGGGAAATTGATTTGGTTATAGAGCTTCTTGCAATGCTTTGCAATAGACAATTCTGCCTTGTTATTGCCTTTTGCATCAACTAAGGATGTATTTCTTGCCATTTTCTATGAATGCCGTCTTACATAGGCGTTGCAAAACTATATGCTGAAAGTTTCTTGTAAGTTGTATAAGAATATTTTCTTTGAAAACTGTTGTAATTTATAATTTTCCCCAAGTGTTCACTTTTCACTCAGATTAAAATCATGCAAGATTCAATGCCATAGTCTTGTCACCAGTTAATATCTATCCGGAGCCATAACTTCATATTCTAATTAGCATACACCCCTGTAAACATATAGTTTATTGTAAAATACGAAATGCAAAAGTCAGTTTTTGATTTATTTATTTATTTTTTGGGTGATTCCTTTAGCCTATTTTAGTTGCAACTTTTAAATTTTGGAGCAGCCCAAGTTTATTGGCATTCAAAAGTAATTTTATGGATATAATAACTTTCAATGAGATTTCCATAAGTTTTAACCGGTGGGATGACTATGTCCTTGTTAATTTTGAAACTCTCGGGTAGTCAAGTTAACTCAATTGATTATTCATTGCACAAGGATCAAAATATTTGGAGTTTTCGGACTACAAAGAGTGAAAAATTGTTTGCATTATATGCTGTCTCTCATCTTTTGCTATGTATTTCAGTTAACTTCAATACTTGGTGAGCTTGGACTGAACATTCAAGAAGCTCATGCATTCTCAACCTCTGATGGATTTTCTCTGGATGTCTTTGTAGTTGAGGGATGGCCTAACGAGGTAGGGTGAACAAGTATTTTCAAAAACAGAAAGACTTAATTATTGTATGGCTTGAGTGTCTTGTTGAGTACAGTAATAATTTTCATTTTTTAAAAAGATATATGAGACCTACTTTCTACTTCACCCTTTCATGGCATGCTTTATTTCCATTCCAGTAGGTAATATATGATTGCTTATGCTGTCTCCTTGGCATTTCGGATGATCATGGTGTATGGATACAAATTCATAAGCTTTTTTTTTTACTCACAAAATTAGGATATGGCAGGGTGCTTCATTAAATAGCATGCTTCTGAAAACTTGACCGGCCGGTCGGACCAGTTGAACCGGGAACCGGTCTGCTATCCGATCCGGGTTGGCCCCGAAAACCAGTGGAGATTGGACCCACCAAGAACCGCTTTGAACCGGCCCGGCCGGTCAAACCGGTTTTTTTTTTTTTTTTTTACAAAAGAAATGCAAAATGACATTATTTTGGGTTTTTTTTTTAAATCTCATTTTTCCTAATTCTTTTCCTTTTCTGGTATGGGAATTAGTAACTTGAGAGATTTAATTCATATGGATAATGTTGATTTTGATTAAGAGATGAATTATGTTATAATCTATGGGTTTTGTTGATACCTAAATTAATTTTTAGTTATTTATGAAATATTTTATTTTGTATTTTTATATATTTATATAAATATAGGTTTTATTATATACCGGTTATATTTCGGTTGGACCCCGGGTTGAATCTCTTAACCGTTGCCCTCACTAGTTCGATGTCCGGTCCGGTTTTCAGAACCTTGTTAAATAGCTTACCTGATTAACTTATGATTGCTTTCCCAAAGTGATATTACAACACAGAATCATTGCAAACCACATCATCAACCAACAAAGTGTAACACATTCTAATTTCAACAAAGTTGAAGTACATCATAAATTCATAATCCAAGTTACAACCAAGAAAAGATTTAGGATTCTTTCAGGTGAAAGAGCAAATTTGAGAAGAGAGAGAGAGAGAGAGAGAGAGAGAGAGAGGACTGGTCATGACTCAAGGATTGCTGCTACGTGATCTCCCTCCAATTACTAGTCAAATCAAAACTATCACTGCTGTATGCAGGGGCTGAAGCACAATCATCTTACCTCATATAAAGCATAGCAAAGAACAGGCTGGTTGCATTTTCTGATTTGGCGCACTGCCGTGCATTTTTTTAATATCCTGTCGTGTGCATTTTGGCACATTTCAAAGCCATATCTGAAATGTTTCAAACAAAATTCCTGTAACAAATAGAAATTTTATCTCCAGCACATCATGCACTATTGAGTTTCCTTTTTTAACAGATACATAACTGATACAAGCACCACAGCTAAAGTGTTGTATCAGTATGACCTAGGAATGGGTTATGTCTTGTTGTATTGTTGACCCGCCTTGATCAAAAAAATTGTGTAACTCAAGTTTTTCACTTGTAACATCCCCTGTTCTTTCTTCCAATCAATATAACTGGCAGATTACGTCTAATTTAATTTTCTTGTTGAGTACATCACGTTGGTTCCTGTTACAAATTGTTATTTTAGCATTCTTCTTTGTTCCTATGGAAGACTTGGAGGCATTTTTTTAATTATATTGATCACAAAGTTGTAGAATTTTGTGTCTTTTTTATTTGTAGGATACTTCATCTTTTAGGTAGTGTTTGGTAAGGGGGACAGGGACACAAATACAGGGACAGTCTGTCCTGTATGCTGTTTGGTAAGCGGGACGAGGTACGGGGACAGAAAAATTTTCTGTATCAGAGACAAAAATTTCCTGTATTTCTATCCCTCCAAAAAATGAGGACAGGACATGGGGACACAAATTTCCAGTGGTGGTCAGGCCATCGATCAACCACTGGCCACCGCTAGTCAATGCCGGTCAACGGGAAGTCAACATTTGTCCCATCTCTACAATTAAACATGATATAGAGACAATATTTTTTATGTTTCCGTCTCTATTGTCCTTGTATTTCTGTCCCCATCCCACTCGTCCCCCTTACCAAACGCTACCTTACTGTCTTGCATGCATCCTTCATAGGCATTAGCAAGTTATAATGAAATCTTGAAACAATATCTCTTATCTATGACAGAATTTACATCTTCCTCTTTTAAGTTTTGATTAAATGCTTCCCCAAACTAGCTTAGGAGTTTTCTATTTTAGCTTTGTTAGTGATCAAACAAGTAGTTGGTTTTTACAGGATGCAAAATGGTTATTGAAATAAATATTGGCGGAAAGTTTGACGCCTCTTTTGTCAATATCGAATATGACTCCTTTGTTAACGTCGAACATGATGTAACATCTTGTAGAGTTTTATTCTGATATGGCAATCCCAAATATTGTATCCAAATAACATGTATTTTCCGTATCCAAATAACATCTTATAATTGATGTCTTTTTCTTTACTTGTGAACCATTAGGAAACTGAGGAGCTTAAAGGTGTGTTGGAGAAGGAGATTTTGAAGGTTAAGGTACATTCTTCGTATTAATCTCTTTCAAAGACAAAGTTCTAGATTCTTTTGGAAAGATAGCTTAACTTTATTATGACCTTTGATACAATGGCACCTATTCAATATTAAGAGAGGAAGATGGTATTACTTCCGTTTGACTCAAAAAATAGCTAATATTAATCTGGAGTACATCGGACCTATGGGCAACGTCTGTTAAATTAGTTGTTTGCATTTGTGCACTTTGCATGCGAACATCCTTTTTGTATTAAATACTTTTTTTTTTTGCATGCCACTTAGTTCCATTTCTTGTTGTGTTAAATGCTATTGATATATAATATCTATCCGCTCTGAAGCAGCAATATCTGTCAAAATAGGGCATACTTTCTGCTGGCAGTGAACATTACCAGGCAAGGATGGAACCCTCCCCTCATTGCATAGAAATACCATCTGATGGAGCTGATGTATGGGAAATTGATACCAACCAGCTAAAATTTGAAAACAAAGTTGGCTCTGGATCATTTGGTGACTTGTGAGTTATTTCTATTCGAAATATGTTAGAACTCTAAATAGCTTCTTAGCTGACGGCTCTATTTACCTCTTTTTTTTTTTCCGGAGTTCCTTAGGTACAGAGGTGCATATTGCAGTCAAGATGTGGCAATCAAAGTTCTTAAGCCGGAGCGCATAAGTACAGATATGCTAAGAGAGTTTGCGCAGGAAGTATATATCATGAGGTTTGTTTGGAAATGTGAATATGATTTGTAGGGCGATTACTGAGACTTCTTTTTCTTGTTTTTTTCAATCCTTCATCCTTGCATTTATACTTTTTTATCTTGGAATGGAAAAGGGAATGCTTTTAACTATGACTGTTGTGCCAGAACTTCCCCTTTCCTGTTATGATAATCCAGTTTGCATGCCCTACAATAATTAATGAAAAAGATGGACTCGGTGCTGATAGATGAATTATCTTGATTTTGTCTGGGAAAATTTTACCCCTTTCTTCCTAATCCCTGATTTAAAAGTGGAGTTGGTGCTGGTAGATAAATTATCAGGACATAAAATGGCGTTAGAGATGAATTGTCTATTGGAGAATTTTACTTTTTCCTTCCTAGTCCCCGATTTAGAAAATGGAAATGCTTTGACTATATATTTTTGGTTAAACTTTATTGGCTGTTTATTATTATTATTATTATTATTATTTTGATATATTGGTTATAAAACCAATGGACAATGTTAGCCTCATATGAACATGGAGTAAATGCTCAAATTCGTCCTCCAAAGATAAACACTATATCAAGTTAGTATTCTAAAGCCACCAATATGATCCCTCAATTTTTAAAATATACATCAATTTATTCTTCCAAAGTATATGTAGAACTATAAATCAATTTAATGGTGTTTATTTTGTACTGCAAAGGACCATGTTGATTTAAGAAATCTTCAAAGTACTAATCTGATGTTCCATAAATCTTTTGTGGATTAATTTGAGTATTTTACTCTATAAATATTTCTGCCTTTGTTGCAAGTATGACTAACTCTTGAATTTTCACTTAATTGCAACCATAGAAGGTGTATGAAATTTTTTATTATTAGAGAAAACTGTCTGACTTGTTTTGTACAAACATTCCTTACAAACATTCAGGGAATAAATAAATTAGGTGAACTGGAAATAATATCTCAATTTTGTAGCTGAAAATAATATCACAATTATGTAAAGGTATCCATTTCATTGGATGCTTCCAAATATTGTCTGCAAATTTTAATAATGCTCCCGTCCTAACAGCTTCACTTGTTTATATAAAACATTGTCATTTTATCCCATTCAGTTTGTGTTAGTGATCTGGGTCAATCATTCTTCCTCTATAATGACTTGTCTTGGATTGCAGGAAAATTCGACACAAGAATGTTGTCCAATTCATTGGTGCATGTACTCGGCCTCCAAATCTTTGTATTGTTACCGGTAAATAGGAGAGAACCCTGAGAATTTTTTTTGTCAAATATTCATAATTTCATACTGTTAGGGTTAGCCTTGTTGCAATGGTACCATCGGTGCCTTGTGACCTGGTACTCAGGTTCTAATTGCAGAAACATTCTCTCCATGTGTGGCAGTAAGGCTGCTTAAATCCGACCCTTCCCAAATCTCACAATGGTGGAAGCCTTGTGCACAAGGCCACCCTTTGTTATTCACATTGCTAGTTTAATAGATTATGGTTAAATCTATATTGGTTTTAGAATCTGTATAATACCTCTGATTACCTATTTATGATGCATCTAGTAATTTGATTTCTTAGATGATTTGGTTGCCCTATTCAGT
Organism: Dalbergia cultrata; assembly: GCA_031216105.1. Taxonomy (NCBI): domain Eukaryota; kingdom Viridiplantae; phylum Streptophyta; class Magnoliopsida; order Fabales; family Fabaceae; genus Dalbergia; species Dalbergia cultrata. The sequence goes on from JAVHNL010000095.1 coordinate 19,997, forward strand.
CTCATGATAATTCAGCTTTTCGTTGCTTATTGCTCATGTTTATGCCTTTATCAGAGTTTATGTCTAGAGGAAGCTTATATGACTTTCTGCACAAACAAAGGGGTGTATTTAAGCTCCCAACTTTACTAAAAGTAGCGATTGATGTTTCCAAGGGCATGAACTATTTGCACCAAAATAATATAATTCACAGGGATCTCAAGACTGCCAATCTTCTGATGGATGAAAATGAAGTAAGAGGATTCAATAAATGTGCAATTTGATACTGCCTTTTGCATTTTCAATGTGATTGGTGTATGCTTTGCTGCTACCTGTGTAAAATAGTTGGTTTTACAATGAGTGCACTGTATGTGGAACTGTGAGTCATACTGATCTTGTTTTTCCAGTTGCCATATTATCAATGATGTACAATTTGTGCCTCCCACAATTTTTTGTATCTTCCAATCAAAGTGTCATTAATCTATTACTTTCCTCTGCCATTGTGCAACTGCATTGTTGAATCTACCATTTTCAATTTTTGTTGAATGTAGTCGAATCTTTACAAATTAGTTTGTAATAATTGATAATCGGAATTTAAATGTGTTGTAATTTATGTTTGATTGTGGTATATTCTATGTTTATCATCCTGAGGTGGTATATGTTGGATCTGAAGTGCTACTGGTCTTGTGCCTATCTCTCTCTGTTGTCTCATTTGTTTTGTTATGTGCACCTTAGGCGATGTCCATTAATGAACCTAAACTGTATGGCATCATGATTCATGAATCCTAGAGTCACTACAGTTTAGAATTTGTACTGACAAATTTATGATGGGTAGTTGGGTATTGCTGAACGTTTGTTGTCAGCTTATTGTAAAATATGAACTTACATGTACAGAGAAATGAGAGGAAAGCCCTTAATTTTTTAGAAGAATTAAAGTATCTCTGACCTTATCATTTCATGAGTGCTCAAATAGTATATATCGTTTTGCAATAGGTGGTCAAGGTTGCTGATTTTGGGGTTGCCAGAGTGCAAACTCAATCTGGAGTAATGACCGCTGAAACTGGAACATACCGCTGGATGGCTCCTGAGGTATGGATTTTATTGGATATCACGATACTTCCATGATTTTTTTTTTTGGGTGACATCATGTGCAATATAAATTCGGAATCAGTATTTGTTTTTGGTACACACTTATTAGGTCTTGCTTGGACAAATAGTGGATATCCATTCCTCAGTTATGCCTATTTTCATCTTCAAGCATGTTCGGACTTGAAAGTTGTTCCATGATCATTGTATTTGTATTTGCTTTGTTTTATGATTATAATTTAAATTTAGCTGTGAAATGGTACTTTGGATCTCTTTCCATTGATTTGACTTTTATTTGAAGGTCATTGAACACAAACCATATGACCAGAAGGCAGATGTTTTCAGTTTTGGAATAGCTCTTTGGGAGCTTTTAACTGGAGAAGTGAGTACTTTCATGCCAGGCAGTGGTTTTTACTGCTTTAACTGCTATTCGTATCTTGTCTCCAGCCTTCTAATATTATCTCATTGTACGTACTATTTTTTTGTGAGCAGCTGCCTTACTCCTACTTGACGCCATTGCAAGCCGCAGTTGGCGTGGTGCAGAAGGTTTTCATTCTATTCACTTTCTTGATGATTTCATCATATACATTTTTTCTTGTTTTTGCATGGTAATTTTGTGTGGCTTAAATTGCTATTAGGGCCTACGGCCTACCATTCCCAAAAATACACATCCAAGGCTTGCTGAGCTGCTCCAGCGGTGCTGGGAGCAAGATCCATTGCTGAGACCAAATTTCTCTGAAATAATAGAAATTCTTCAGCAGATAGCGAATGAGGTATAATGTTACTGAAATCTAAAAGAAATTACACTGAGTTGGACCTATTGAGCAGGGTTCAATGTGATGTTTCTTCCAGGTCGTTGATGATAAGGACCGACACAAAGAAAAATCATCCCACGGCTTTCTCTCAGCACTTAGACGCGCCCATCACTAATATTGGGATGCCCATTTAAGGATTAAGGATCGTACGACAGTATAGCCTTTTTGTCCTGTACAGCAACAGTAGTCTGACCAAAGTTCAAATGAGTTGATTGTTTCTGCTCTTGAATGATTATGTTGTATTGTGCTTATATTGCCTCCAATTTGCCTTGCGATTCGCCTCTCTTGTATTCTTATTTGTCTGGGAATAGGAAGGGTGCAAGAGTGGTAAAAATCGAAAATTCAAGGCATTATGTAATGTTAAATTTTTGCTCCACGTTTTCCATTTGTTTTTTTGTTTGAATCGGAGCTTTTACGGTATCTAAACCCCTTCGATGTTGACTTGTAGAAACAATAGATGTGATGTTGAGATGTGCAAGGCAAATTGCAATAAATATTGGGATCTGCTGTTATCCTCTTTATTCTAAACATAAAGTAAAAGTTGGCATCGTTTCTTCTGCAAGATTGTACTTGGTCAATTTGCGGGTAATATGTTCGCAAGAAACTTCTTGTTGCATTACCAACAACTATGCTATGTTTGGCAAAGATTCAAAAATAGCGGGATGATTTCCTTTCTGACCAGTTTAGTGGTGATTTTTAAGCTATTCCCTCATTAACATGTTAACAACTCAACCAAGTCACTGAAGAAAGTTATCTGAGTAAATCAACTTTCACTTTTAGACGCATGCATGATGAAGAAATTCTTTATGTTATTCCATAAGTACAATTAAAACATGTCACATGATGTAAGGTTAAATAAAATATAATTAAACTTGAAAAGACTGCAATACTATTAGAAGTTCTCCAGAATGAGTGATGTTATGTTTCATTTAAGTAAAATATGGTCCATCAATGCTATTCAGTTTGAACAGTTTTAGATTGAGACCGTTCGGAGGTGAAGATTGAAAAAAGTGGCCAACCCCTATTTGCTATGGTAATCTGGAGCAGTACCCAAGTCCCAATACTGCATGACATAAATGCAGTTTTACAAATGGTAGGTCAACTAGTCAAACTTTCTTCCTTACAAGTCACTATATGATGGTGGTCGTAAAGATCTTGGTTCATTGTCGAAGATTAAAGGCTGATGAATGGCGACCAGCGTAACACTCTCTTAAAGAAATCGCAAGTTTTTCATTTTTCAATCGTAGCAATTTATCATTGTTTGAGATATGTACGAAGGGAATGGCATCAGCAACAACACATTTAATGGTTGATATATAACCTTTTCTAGTGGTTGATATTGACAACAATATACATAAATATTTCCCTCTCTTTGACACTTACATGCACTTTTCCATTTACTATAGATTTCTTTTTCGCAGTACGCAAGTTGCTACTGCCTTGGTGAAGTGTTTTCCGTAGTTCCATACATGGGACTCCACCCAAATCTTATTCTATGTACAGAGCGCTGCAGGGTCCAAACGGAACACTTCACAGTTCACAGTTCACAGTTCAGTTGGAAGTCCATTCTGGGTCCAAGCAGCAAAACCACCGGCTATGTCAGTGACTCCAGTGAACCCCTATAGAATGATGAAAAACTTGGTCACAAAACAATCTCTGAGCACAAGTTTTGCAGGACCCTATAGAACAGAGTATTCAAATTTGTTGCACAATACAACAGAATTCATATTCAGCTAGTCTTGAAAGATGTCTTGATGTGGAAGAACAAAACATGATTCAGACATTCCAACAAACTATGATGCTTGTTTTCAACTCCAATCAACAATGACAATTGCCTAGGTATTAAGTTAAGGCGTTGAAGAAGGAAATCTTACAGCAGCTAATAAGTCACTAGCAGCCATCATAGACCTTTTACCAAGCTGACACCCCTGTGAAGCCACAAGATCAACATCAGAACTCAGCAAGAGTACATGAAAATAACATATTGAATGAAATGGCTTGCAAAAGATATATATATATGCACTCACAACAATGATTTCATCATCTTTCCTGAAATGTGAGGACACCTCGCTAAGGAAGTCGGTGTTCTTTGTCATCCCTGAATACACAAACGAAGAATCTATGTTAAGATATTAGAAGACATGAATAAGTTAATTGACCAATCCATGTCTGGACTAGGAAAATGTTGTTGAACCTAAGATGTATTTTCTTAGTACTTTTCTTTTGTAGGGAACCTTGACATTAGGAATTAAGTTAACAATTCAGATACTGACAAGATTAAATGTCATTTTTACATTTTAGGTTTATTTCTAAAGTGATGCATCTGGACACAAATCTAGTATAAATTAAAATGAATAGTTGTGGCTGTTACTCAAGCATGTATTAAACGTGTTATTGAAGCATGCAATAATTTCTCAAAAATTCGCATGCAGAATTCCAGAGTTGATATAGAATAGAAGTACCTGATCCAACTCTGAACATGTAAGGTATGTTAATTGCCCCAGGAGCGTGTCCAGCATCGAACTCTTCTGGAGTCCTGCACACAAAAGTAAACAAGAGAATTAAGCAGGAGGTGGTGAGGTTTAGCTTTTTCCTTTCCTAGGACAACACGATTCCATTCCAACAATGAAAGCTCTACCTACGCGTTAAGTTACTAGTAGCGATTAAGCCCTTAATTACCTGACATCCAAATAGCGATGGCCAGCTAGAAGAAGCTCGTGTGCTACACGCACGGGCACCGAAGTAGGAACTCCAATAGCCTCCAAGTTCCCATTCACAGCAGCTTCCCTCCACCTTCAATCAAATTAAATGATCCATTCATACCATACCATATGTTAGTCAAAGACCCATACTACACTACCTTAGTAAAATAGCCTGGACAGTAATCCTTGAAATGAAAATCATAATGATATGGTTAACTTAAAAAATCAAGTGATATAATACACTTACTTATCCAAGTTAATAATCATTTTATATCATTCTGATCTTGTCAAATTTCTAGTTCTGTAGCATTTCTTGGTTAGTTAAACAGTACTTACTAGTTGCTAATTAACCCATGCCTCTTACGAACTTTGAGAAGGAAAACAGCAAAATCACTTGTTAATTTCTGTAAAAAGTGATGAATCAT